>JAQFVV010012462.1:985000-1038160 GCA_028023455.1 Epiperipatus broadwayi
TTATCTTTTTCTATTTACAGAAAGGATATACACACAGACAAATATTTGCATTTCCATTGTCATCATCACCCAACTCAGATAGTTTATGTAGCCAAAACTCTTTTAAATAGAGCAATTATCTGAAAGAAGAAATAAATCATATTAATAGTGTTTTATTAGCAAATAGTTATAATTACAAATTTATAAAAAAAGCCTTATTTCAAGCCCAAAATAGACAAAATAGGATAACAAAATTATGATAAATCAGCTATTAGGATTTGTGTTCCATATGAAAAGGAACTACAGACAATATCGGACGTATATTAAAACGCTATAATATAGATACAGCATTTTCTGCTCATCAAAAGATCAGCAATATAATAACCAAGCCTAAGGATTCAATCCCTCTTGAATCTCATGGTGTCTATCAGATCTCATGTAAAAATTGTAAAGCTTCTTACATGGGTATGAGTAATCATCGCATCAGTGTTAGGAGAGATGAGCATGATAATGCAGTTAAACAACACTCATCATCATCAGCACTCTCACTCCATACTATAGATTCAGGTCATAAAATTGATTTTTCTAGTACCAGGATCATATCCAGATGTGATAATCTCTACCAATGCAAAATTAGAGAAGCCATTGAGATACTTAAAAGGCCAGATTGTATCAATAAGCGAGATGATATATGTAAACTTCCTCCTATTTGGAAAGATTTTTTTAAAAAACATTCCTAAATTTAACATTTTTTGCTATTGGTGGAATTTTAACATTTTATTCAAATCAGTGATTGTAGCGCCTCTACAATTGTCTTTCTACCTTTTATAACTCTGTGGATGGCTTGTGTGACCAAGTCGTAACGTCAGTATATTAATATTAAAAGTTTTTAACACGGATGAACCCGCAAAATATGTATTATATATATATATATGTTTGTGTGTTCCAGTTTGCCTACTGACCATTTATCAGTAAACAAAACAAATTATTAAACAAAATCTGTTACGATTATTTAAATAAAATTTAGATTTAATTGTTAAAATTTTAATTTGGTTAATTATACATTTATATATTCATTGTCACATTTATATATTAATTAATTTTTTAAAAGAAGAGCAATATTAAATCAAATAATAATTACATAAATAAAATATACAACTTGCATGAATACTAATCAATGTTTATAAATAAGGAGTTTTCTGGTCTTTAAATCAATTTTTATTAAGTTCATATGGAAAAAAATTCACAAAGAAAAATCCATAAAAGAATGATATTTAAAATATAGTAATTGCCAAGAGTTTGTTGCTTCTAAAAGTATATGTAGTTAATATAAAAAATATTTTTAATAACTTCTAACAAGGGTCTGCATTGTAGTATATGCTGAGCAACAAGAATTATTTATCCTTTTAAAATAATAAATGGTTATTTCAAATTCATAATAATAAAATCTCATGTTATAAACTTTAGCAAACCTATTTATTTTTTTTATTGCCCCACAAATAAATGCATATATATATATATATATATATATATATATATATATATATTGAAATTGGCACATATTAATTTATCTAAAAAAATTATTAAAAATAATCTTTCGTAAAAGTTTTTGAAATAAAAGTTACAATTAATTAATCAGAAGGGGAGAGGGGTGTTTCATTAGAAAAGGTCAAACTAAAAGTGTTATAAAGGGAAGTAAACAGTTTTTCTAATTAGTATTCGTAAAAATAAATAATTTAAAGTTTAAAAAAATATAAATCTCTTTTCATTCAAGCTTATTATAATAAATTATATATGTGCATGCGAGTATAAATAAATGTATGTGTGTTAAAATAATATTAAAAAATATATATAAATGAAAGATGAAAAGAAATTATATTTGGAAAACACAGCAATGGCTATTAAGTTAAATAAAGATTTAAAAAAACCACACCAGTGGTGGGCTACTAATTAAAGATATAAAAACAACATGTTTATGAAAGCTACTATTAATTAAACAATCTTCAAAAACATGTTGTCAAACATTAGTTATCAATGAAATTTTGACAACACATATTGCAGGAGGATATTAAAACAAAAACACTTTGCATATATAAATAGCCAGATTTTTATTGGACGTCAGTTGTCAGCCTAGTTTTCAGTGTCAGTCTTGTTTCAGTTCAGATAACAGTGCACTTTATATTATGTATCCAGAAACATAAATGTGGTGTTAAGCAGCTTTTGGGAATATATGCTCTTACTTCAGCCCTTTAGTCCAACAAGATCATCAAAACCTGCCTGTGAAATAATGTCTGCATAACAGCTCAGAAATCATCCACCAATGTTCAACTGTCTCCAGGAAAAAAACCAACGGATTAGCATCAAATCTCTTCAAGAAATGTCAAATCTAACTGGTTAGATATACTCTGTCAGAAGCAGCCAACAACAAGCAATATCCACGTTCCAAAAATCCTAGGTAAAACATTTTATTGTTCTCTTTTATATATAGTAGCCACCACTGTAATTCGTAAATCCTACAGAGACAAGTAATTTGGACTCTATATCATACATAAAATGAACTATTGATATGTGTGTTTAAGTTTTAAATGCTATGTAATACTTTATTATTATATATGTGAGTGTATGAGTTTATATATGCATGATCATTATATCAGTGTTATTAGTTAAATTAGATAAATACCAGTGTTCTATTATTAAAATCTACAAGAATATTTAAACTAGTTTAGAAATGTTAATTTAAAATATGCATGTGTTTTATTAGAATTATAAAATGTTTAAAATTAGTAAACGTTAGTTAATAAATTGTCTTTAAAATTAAACTTTATTTGTCGGTCAATTCTTTTTATAAATTCCTTTTACAATTCTTTTATCAATTCTTTTCACCACTAATTATGTATAATCTATTAGTGATTACAAACATCTGAGCTAGTCGTGATATTTGGCCATTTCTCAAAGTGCATTATTCATTCATTCTCGAATAGATAGCTGGTGCCCGTGTTTATACACAAACAAAAAAAAGTGCTTTAAACATGGTGTTGAACTCAACAGCCAAGAAGAAGTTATGTCCTAGAAATGTAACACTAGTTATATATATATATATTTTATAGCTATTGTTTGGGCATACATCCTCTCTGAGTATGTTCTTCTCTGCCTAAGAGGCCAGTGTTTTGAGGACTCATATTTGAACCTGGTACAATATATATATATATATATATATATATATATATATATATATATATATATATATATATATATATATATATATATATATATATATATATATATATATTGTACCCTTTTGTTTAGGTAAGGATGGATTATTTAGATCAGTTTACTGGAAAATTTCAAATATAAGTAAAGGAATGACGTATGTTATGTGTGGATGATCTTTTAATAATCTAGTTAGGACAAGTAAAAATAATTGCTGTATAATATTGTGTTAGTATTTTGAAGGAAAACAGTTAACTAAAAATAATTATAAGATTGTATGGTTGGGAAAGCTGGCCATAATAAACACTGATTTAATAAGTCTTATAAGTAAATGATTAAAGTAAATTTTAAAAGTAGTAATTTAAGGTTAAACAAATAGACTATTTAATAATAATAATTATATTTAATAATTCTATCTAAAAATCATTTAATTAGAGGTAATAATATGGGAAAAAAGTGCGTATTTGATTTTATAATATTGGAATAATTATTTTAAATTTTACTATAATATTATTTTTTTATGAATTAAATTATTTATTTTATTTTCATTTAAATTATTAGTGTCTCATGTATTTTTGTAAATAACATGATGTATAGATATTCACAGATGTGCTTGAGAAGTTTTCCTAGTAAAGTTGCAAAATTATTTAAAATTGTAATATAAGATTTAAAAATAGTAGAGATGTTTATTCCATGTTAAATAATATTATCTGTTATAAATATTAAATTGGGTTTTTTAAATGAATGTAATAAATAAAATCAGATTTTTATTTTGTTTTGAAAATAAATACATTTTGTTTAAAAGAAGGATAGAAATAGTAATAAATATTATAATGTGATTTTTAAAAGTTATTTTAGAGAATTTATTAAGTGTAGATAAAATATGAAAATTAATTGAGAATTAAACAATATAATAAAAATAAATATTTATTAAATTATTATTTGTTTTAACTTTAATCCAGTGTTGTTTTCCCAGGGTCGTAAGAAGTAAGCATTGTTTAATTTTACCAATCAGATGTTTAGTAGGCTTGAGTATAAAATGGCTGCACAAATTTTTCAGATTGCTATTATTATAATTATTACTATTGTTGATATCATTACTACAACTTTAGTTAATTACATATATTAGTAATAGTCAATTTTATTATTTTTAATTCTAAAAAGAAGGGATATTAATTCATTTTCATAAGATCGTATGATATAGCGATGTGTGGCTAAAAAGTTAAGTAATTTCTTGCTTGCTAATTTATTACATCTAACTTAATATCAACTTAAACATGAAGAAGTCATCACTGAATTTAAATTTATTGATGGAAATATTGAATTATTATTTTTCTACTAGTCACATAATTTTTCCTATGTTAAGCGGTTATGCTAACTTACTAGTAGATTTCATAAAAAGAACTTCACAGAGAAGATTCAGAAAAGCTTGTCAAAGATGGAAAAAAAATATGAATTTTTTTATTCTGAAAGCTATTTTAAAATAGAATAGTTTTTTTAAAAGAAACTTTTAACATAAAAATAGTAATTATTTAAGATACTGAAATATTTTTTTATGAAGGAATATTGAAATTTGATTTTTAAAAAATATATTTTTTAAAAAAAAATTAAAAATAAAGATTGCTAGTAAAATAATTTATATTGTCTTGGAAAATCTTTAAAATAAATTAGTTATTGTATGCTAGACATACAAAAGATTTTTTGGAAAATTTATAAAAATATTTAAAACTATATGATAAATACCATGAATGCTGGTGGTGTATCAAGGAACACTGACTGGTGGGAAATTTAAATGAAAGCAGTAAAATTTTAGAAGAAATATGTTGTAATAGAGGATTTAAAAATGCATTTAACAATTACTGTTGGAAATAAAAGAAGAACCCTGAATTATTTGTATTGCAATTGGAATATTGTACAAGTAGACTTACTTTTGTTTTATTTTTTTATATATATAAAAAGAATTGTCGGACATGTCATGAAAGTAGAACCATTGGAGCATGCATGTTTTTTTTTGGTGTTAAAGGAAGATGTTTTGTCAATAAATGCTGTACAGGAAGAAAAGGACATTTTCTATAGTAAACTTTGTTGGAGTTTATTTTTGTAAATATGATTTTAAATCTTATTTTTACTGACTTTCATAATAATACTTATAAAATAGAAATAGGGTAGAAACATGGAACATTAAATTATTTACTAACCTAGTGATTGATTATTATAAAAAAAAATTTTAATAGTTTTTAAAAAAAGAAGTTTAATATTTTTAAAGTATGATGATGTAGAATGAGTGATATTTAAATAATGTTTTATTTAGTTCGTGATCCAAAAATATTAATGGAGCAATCGACAATGAAGACGTATTATTGATGGTAACAATTATATAAATATTGATCATTTTATTATATATTTTATGATTGTATATTTTCGTGTGGATGTATGAAACAAGTATGAAAAACACAATGCATACACATAGCTTATAATTTATTTATTCATGTTAAAAATATGCATACTTTTAATAATATTATAAGTACATTTTAATATAAGGAAAATATAAGTATATGATTCTATTATGACTGAATTTAAGGTTTATTTTAAGTGATAAAAATAATAAACTGGGATATCGATACTGATTGTTTATATTTATGCTTAAAGTTACTAAGGGATAAAATAATCTTTTCTTATCGATTGGTTAGATGGTTATTTTAGACATGGATTTATTTATTGTTATAAGAATGTAGGAATAGATTTAGTGATGTAAGCTTGGTATTAAGTTAAATGGGAACAAGATAATATTCTATGTAGGATTTGTTTATATGGGAATAAGTGTAGACAATAGTGGTTATTGTGCAAGTATAGATAATTTATCCCTGTAGCTTGTATATGTTCATGGTAGTGTTATTTTCTGTATGTTAAAGTTTTAATGTTCCATAGAGCTGAATAAATAGCTTGGACATTATGTTTATTAGTAGAGGTGATGAACTAAAGTAGTCATACCTTATTTATGATACACTGTTACCATGATGGTTATTTAATAAAAGTTTATTGAATTAAAATCTAATTTCTTCCGTATACCTACTTGTATATTTACTATCGATATTGCTCAGATTGCATCGTAAAGGAGGGTATTTAAAAAATATGAAATGATGAATAAGTTTAAAATGCAGAATTATTATTGAAGAGGATAAGATGGGTTATATTGTTTTAAAGTAAGGATATAAGTAAGTGTAAAGAGTACAAGATTATAATTTGTTAATAAAGAATCATAGACTTTTTATACTTGGAATTCATTATTATTTATTACAAGATAATAAATGATCAATAAAGTGTGTTGTCTAAAGACATTATTTAGTCATTAAGTTTTAAAAGATTCATTTTAATGCATATTTTTACAAGTAAAAGAGATATAACTAAATTACATTTGAAGAATATAAGTGATCATAATTTTATATAAAAATTATTTTATAATAATAACACATCAATACTTACATTTTACTTGACATTATATTGATGAGTAGTAAGCAGTCTAAATTAATGGATATGTTATTAATTAAGATTATTTACATTATGAATAGGTTAGGAATAATTATATGAGTTAATAAAAGTATTTTAAAAACTAAATAATAAATGATACATGCATATTGAATTAATAATTTAAATGATAATTTTGTAATGTACTGAATTAAAGAAACTTAATGGAGGCCATAAAGATATTATGGTAATGTTTTAATGATAAGTATTTTATAAAGCAATGTTTCTTGTATCTAATATTTATTTTATTAAATCTGTTTTGTGAGATTATTTAAATGGGAGTAAAACAAAGTTCATTCATGTTGTATATACTGTATATAATTTATTGTTCAAGCTTATTAATAAATTTGTTATGTTTTGTTTATAAATCTTGGTGTCGAATCAATTTCTTCACATCACAATTACATAATCACAGATAATTAGAATTAAGACATGATATTTGCACAACATAAATAAAGCTATTATTTAAATGTTATAATATTTTATTGATATGATTTTATTTAAGAAATTTTATTTATTATATCATTATTTTGGTCATAAAATAACCACAGAATATTTACACAGAATTATATTATATATAAATTTAGGCATAGAAGAAGGTGGGTTCCATCTTTTTCTGATAGTTATTAAGATCTAATAGCATACTGTTTCAAAGTGATATCATTTTGAGGCTGGCTATTTTATAATACATCTAATATATTTATATATTTATTTGACAGAGAGTTGTTCTGAATTTTTTAACCATATGGGATGATTTAATATTTGGATATATGTATTGTAACGGTCTGGAGGATGACATTTGAAAGAGAGGGTCACATCTAACTATGGTCAGACCTGAGGTCTTCATGTAGGATGTCAGCGATGATGCGATGAAGCACACAACCTCTGATTGCACCATATGTTAGATCATCATCATTGTGCTCAATTTGTGGTAAAAAATATTATAGTTTTTTTTTCTGTAAATGTTGTTTATTGTTTTAATGTTTATTATTTTTTATAGAGAATATTAATATAGCATATTGATTGAGCAGCCACTCATAAAAAATTTGAGCATTCCAATTCCAAAAAAAAAAAAACAATAAAAAGACAAAATAATAATACATTACAAATGTTTTTTGCAATGCTTATACAAACTGATCCATGACCCACAAATATATCTATATCTAAAGCATGTTAGCACATTATCCTGTTTAATTGATATTTTGTGATGCTGTTTTTTAAATTCTTCTGCAACAAACTTTTCTTTCAGAAAGACTTTCACATCATGTGTAGTTCTTGCTTTCCATACTATTATATCCACAACCATATTTCTCAAAGACAGCAATCAATATTACATGTGTTTAGATTGACTTTGAGAAAATTATTATAATGTAAACAGGATCTGCCTCTCCCATCAAAATTGACTACATAACTTCCAATAGATAGATAGATAGATAGATAGATAGATAGATAGATAGATAGATAGATAGATAGATAGATAGATAGATAGATAGATAGATAGATAGATAGATAGATAGATAGATAGATAGATAGATAGATAGATAGATAGATAGATAGATAGATAGATAGATAGATAGATAGATAGATAGATAGATAGATAGATAGATAGATAGATAGATAGATAGATAGATAGATAGATAGATAGATAGGTAGGTAGGTAGGTAGGTAGGTAGGTAGGTAGGTAGGGTAGGTAGGTAGGTAGGTAGGTAGGTAGGTAGGTAGGTAGGTAGGTAGGTAGGTAGGTAGGTAGGTAGATAGATAGATAGATAGATAGATAGATAGATAGATAGATAGATAGATAGATAGATAGATAGATAGATAGATAGATAGATAGATAGATAGATAGATAGATAGATAGATAGATAGATAGATAGATAGATAGATAGATAGATAGATAGATAGATAGATAGATAGATAGATAGATAGATAGATAGATAGATAGATAGATAGATAGATAGATAGATAGATAGATAGATAGATAGATAGATAGATAGATAGATAGATAGATAGATAGATAGATAGATAGATAGATAGATAGATAGATAGATAGATATTGTAACCTCAACACCAGACAACGGAGGCAGATAATAGTAACTAAAATGTTTTTACCCGGGCACCAAATTGCAACTGTACCAATTCTATATAGTGCCCACCCGAGATCATCATCACTTAATAAATGGAAAGTATGTGGAGGAAAAAAGTTATTAAAATTTTTCCAAAAAAAAAAAATAATAATCTTAGCAATACTTTAAGTTAAGTTATAAATAATATGTTATGTTCTTAGTTTTGAACTCAGTAATTACTATACAAATAAATTCATGATAAATTATTTAAAATACAAGAAACTTCCTCCACAAACCCCCACAGCTATTTGATTTCCAGTGGCAACTACAATAATGTTATTTTTTTTTATTTCTGATGTGTAAACGAATGAAAATGGATCAGTAATCCATGCAGAAAACCCATAAAATTATACTACTAATAAAAAAAATCTTATTACTTAACTAAAACAAAATAGAAATTTTTTACTTCCCCCTCCCTTTCAAACAAATTAATTATTTCTTCATTCTCCGCATCGATCACCCTTCACAGTTACAATTATTTCATCTTAAATGTTTGTATTTATGTCATCCATTCCATCTCCCAAATTATGACTCTTCAATGCTATACCACATACACACACAAGTGGAATGTACTAGTTATTAACTCAACCAATCTGGATAATCTAACACTCTAATAATTATTATCTTGTTCTTTAAAATTTTCAGAATTATAAATACTCTCATTCTCAGGGTCTTGACCTGTGGTGAGGTGCAACAATCAATCACTTTTCAATTCATTGCCGACACTTGGACATTATCCCAGCAAATACAAATTAAATAGACATACCCTTGTTTAAAGCTAATATCTACTCTAACTCAAGCTAACAATAGGTACTACAATAATAATAATTATTATATGCCAACTAATTAATTAAATAAAACACTGGTTATAATAAATTTTGAATATAATTTTATCAACTGGGAACGCGTCCAAATATCAAGAGTGGAGAAAGGATTTTATATCTACTCGTAATATTAGTCGAAGGGAAATGAATTAAACAACTAAATATTAAATTTACAATTATACCATTCTTTTCTCTGTTTGCCAAGCAATTATTAAATCTTTAACATATACGTTTATCTGTTTAACGCTTCAAATCTTAGCAAATGAAAAATGTCTTACTTTAGCAATAAAAACTAATGAAGATCTTTCATTGCCAATTTGTACTAAAAATATGAGCTATTTTTATTATTTCTTTTTTATATTATACCTCTAGTAAGTGGATAATCTCTAGTCTAATGAATAGCTAATAGAAATTTAGATTTAACTTGTTTTTTGAAAGAAAAAAACAATTGGAAAAATTTATTAACAGTTATCACAGCTATCCAGACATTTTTTTGTTTAAACATGTTGTAAATGAAATTTAATATAATAAAAGATTTGCTCCACTAACAATTAATTAGAATAATTTTAAAATGTTTTATTGTCCACAGTGTCATAAAAACTTTCTAGATTGAAAACTTGCTGTCTCTTTATTTAGTATCAGCTTATCATAAATAGATATGACCTTTTTAACTTCTAAGAAAAAACAAAAGTCAGAAAATCAAAAGTTGATGTTTGCATTGACTATACATTGGACAATATAAATACATTCATATTTAACCCATATCAGTGCTTTAATTGGCTTATATAATATCATACTATATTGTTTACTAACCACAAACACTTTTTTCCTTGAAAGAAGTTTTTTTCTTCTAATAGTATCTTTAGTTTATGTTCTTATCTATTATTGTCCACAAAAGCAATCAATATTTACCTCTTTAAGATGACTTTGAGTCAATATGCATAATATAAATGAAATATACTTCAAATGCAAAAATTATTTAAGTTCACCATGCTTAACTTTTGTCTTGAAAGCATATTAACATCATTTATTTCACAGGCTCAATTTAATATATATATATGTCATTTGAAAAAAATGGTCGTTAAACTAAAAAAAAATAGTAATTGACATTATTTCATCATATTTTTAGAATATAGAAGAATGTCTTTAACAAAATCCTTTTCCATTTGCTATATATTATAGTTATAAGAGGTTAACACTTGCTTTTCATATAATACTTTCTTAATATGGCTACTTTATATATAAGTAATATATTTTAATACAAGTAATTTTTTAAAGTATTTATTTGACCTTGTTGAATACACTATTTTTATGTTGTTACTTGATGTAGTATATTTAAGCCTATGTTTGTCTTAGTATCTAAGACCACTTTTGTATTTAAAAAGCTAGCAAGATATTCATATTGGTTCACTAATTTATATGCTAAGATTTTTTCTTCTATCTGTGATTGATAAAACATCTGAAAGATTTTAATTCTAAATATTACAATCAATTAGTCTTTGAATTGCAGGAATAACTTAAATGTCAGCATTCTGAAAATTTAGAACCCTAGAGAATGAGCTTTTTCATTTTAATTTATTTAAATTAAATTTTTTTTTAAAGTTATTTATAAATTATTTTACAAATTATTATAAAAATAAAACATAAGGTAATGTACATCTCTAATAACATCAGTTTTTATTTGAAATATTTTACATTTTCTCTTCTCAAATATGTCATTCACCACCATCATTGAAAAACTATATAATATAAATGTCCAGGGCAATCCAGATAATTTTACAAATTTCCACAAATCTTTTTAATTAAGTGACTTTCCTAAATCAATAAAAATCATAGATAGATAGATAGATAGATAGATAGATAGATAGATAGATAGATAGATAGATAGATAGATAGATAGATAGATAGATAGATAGATAGACAGACAGACAGACAGACACAGACAGACTGACCGACAGACCGACAGACAGACAGACAGCAGATAGATAGATAGATAGATAGATAGATAGATAGATAGATAGATAGATGGATGGATGGATGGATGGATGGATGGATGGATGGATGGATAGATAGATAGATAGATAGATAGATAGATAGATTGATAGATAGATAGATAGATAGATAGATAGATAGATAGATAGATAGATAGATAGATAGATAGATAGATAGATAGATAGATAGATAGATAGATAGATAGATAGATAGATAGATAGATAGATAGATAGATAGATAGATCACAATAAATTTTAGTAGTTAGATATTCTAGAATTATTTTTTAATAAACATGCAATTACTACCCTTTTGTATTAATATCAGCCTACTAGTCAAACAAAATTGATATGAAAGGGCATTAATTATTTAACATTTCATTAGAAATGACAATAGCAAGTCTGACTTCTAAAAAATTATTATTCTGGTGTGTGCATTTAAAGATTATTTCACAAATATTATTATGCATTATCCATGCTACATATTTAACCTTTTAACGGCTGATTTTTTTATTGGCCAAGTGAGGTAAAAGTCTAAATTTTTAATTGGTCAATTCACAAACTTAATGATCAAACAGTCAAAATATATTCATCTTTTTAATATTATATTCACTTTAGTTTCATTTGTAAAAAGTATATTAATAATTTGTCAGATTATGAAAGTGAACGAAAGTTTTTTCAAAAATAAATTTTGATTTATAATTAGAAAAATATTCGATAGTGGTGGAAATTAAAAGGAATGTCACTTGCCAACCAAAAAGATTTGCTGATGTCATGATTTCTTCCCACTTTTACGTTGTGATAAATAAATAATTTTTGCTAAAGTCTTAACTATTTTTCTAAAATAATTTTATTTTTAGCATATTTTATCAAAATGATTTATAATTTGTCAAAAAATCTGGTTAAAATGGTCTAAAACATTCGTTTATCATTTTTGAAATGAAACAAAAAAAAATTGTAACTCTTTAGTTTTTGACAGCCATTTTCTCTGGTGTCAAAATTTAACAGCCAATCAGATTTAAGAAGGGGCATTATTTTTTCTTTGTTAGACATATAAGGCCATTTTTATTGATTTTTTTATTTGTAAAATAATTCAAGAGAGGGCAGCATCTTACATAACTTTTTTAATCTTTAAAAAGAGCGCAAAATCGTAATCGTAGTATGAAAAGTGACTGATTTAGAGTGATGCCAAGCCACTTCATTTGTAAATGAATCAGGCACACAAAGTGCTAATAGCCATTGCTGTTTTAAAAGATTGTTAAAATTAATAGAATATATATAATATTAGAAATATATAGCATTAAATATTATGTAAATTTGTTAAAGGCAAAGATCTCTTAACTAATGCACAAATGACATTAAAATTTTGCCAAGCTCATATGTCTGTCAATCAAGCAAAATGGATCTCATCATTGTCTGAGGTATCAAGAATTATATAAAATAAGTTTAGTTAAAGTTAATTGTGAAAATAAAATTATACTTATTGTAGATGTAAATAAAACCTTTATTGAAATTGGCTTAACTTTTAACTTAATATTCCCAAGCAGAATTAGTATTTCTCTTAATAATCTCATGAGTACTCAAAATCTCTATAAATATATGCATGAAATATTAAGTAAATTTGTTGAAGATGAAAAAAATATCTCCAACTTCTGCACAAACAAATTAAAATATCACAAAACTTGTATGACTGTCAAACAAAATATGTCTCAATTTGTCTGAGATCTCAAGAACTTATATGTGAAACAATTTTAGAAACCATTTTTTTCTAATATTCTAAATTTATATGAATATTTGGGGCAATTTCAAGATTATTAAAAATGAATATTTTGAGAATTTTCTTCAGGAATATTAAATATAGTCATTTTTTAATAATGCTTTATTTAGATCTAAAAAAATTCATTGTCACAGAAGCAACTTGATATTTTTAAATTAATGCTGTTAAAATAGTAGTAAAGATACACATATTATATATCTTATGTAATGTTTACTTGAAGTAATAGACTATTTCTGAAAGATATTATAGATACATTATTTTTTTGCTGACAAATGTAAAAGAAATGGCTTGTTAGAGATGTCATTGCAGTTTAGATTATACTTCCACTAACTCTTTAATAATAAAAAAAAAAAACCTAATAATTTTGTTGGATTAAAAAATAATTGTAATAATTAAATAATTCATTTTATAAATCTTTATATATACCATCTTTATCATAAAATCTGCATAAAACAACATTGATACAATATGTACTCTTTGTAGAAGATTTGATGAGTCCATTGAACACATACTCTATCAATGTGAATGGTGGACTCGGTTATGAAATATTGCCCTACAGAGGATTACAGGATACAATTCTTCAAATGTCTACCTTAATGATGCATTCAAAAGTGGAAATTTTGGCTCCATCTGCCTGGCCACTTTCATAAATTTTATCATATGGAAGATTAGATGTAAGGTATTATTTGATAGAGAGTTGGCCAGTCCTATTGAAGACATTTCTTAAAGTTATTATATAAAGCTAAAGAAAGTGATCTAAGAACATGCCTGCCTAGTCTTGCTGAGCAAATATGGAGTCAATTAAATATTTAGCAATGGCCATGTATATTATTTATTTATGACACTTAAACTTTACATGCCATGGGATTTATATGCCAATTTAGATCACCCATAATAAGTAACATAACATAAAATTTTACTTTTAATCCTGTACTCATCATCTAATTTAATAACTAATTAGTCTTTAATGTGTCAGACATGATTGTAAACATGAACTCTATATTACAATGTATATTTTACTTTTTGTGCAAATAAAGATTTATTTACAAAGTATTTTCAACTGCTAGTGAAGTATTAAAAAAAAGGTATATAAATCAGAGAATGCATTTTGTATCAATAGATTTATGAACCAAAATCTGTATAACACAGTGAAGTAAGATTTTTAGTGAAAGGTTGAATGTTTTTTAAATAAATATTTATGTTTAGCATGAGAATTTTATCAGTACTGTCTGATGTGCAATACAAAATTTTAATCAGAATCATTCATGCATGAATATCATGTTGATATCATTTAGAAATTGGTGTGCTATACAAAAATATAAATGACCAAAAAACAACTTACTGATAGATTTTTTAGAAGTACTTTTGTCTTTATTTTTATCAAATTTATATAATTTTTCATTTTTTAAAAATAAAAGTAGTTTATTTTTTTAATAATTTTTTTATGATGCTGATTCAAAAAATTTGAATCTAAAGACAAATTTATTTTTCCATGGAAAAACAATTATTTAAGTTTAATCAAATACTGGCATAATATTATTATTCACAAACCCATGATTCTTGAGTTTTTCATATTAAAAAGTTTTATGGATTTCAGATAGTTTCTCAAATATTTATATAGGTAAAAGAAACATGTTTTAAAAATATTACTATACTTGTTGTTTTAAAAAAAATTTTACTTAAGGAAAAATGAAATGTAAATTTCTTTTTCATATTCTCTTGAAGCAGATTTTGCTGCATATTAGCCAAATAACATTAATTTATTAGTAAATATTCCAAAAAATAATTATTAATTAAAGAAAAAATAATTCTAATTTAAACTTATAGATTGTTTATTGGTGCTTGTGTTGCAGGTAAACTTTTACTGTAGTACTGCATTTTTTTTGTTTTTGTATGCCATTCACAGTTAATAATTAACGTGAGTATATATATATATATAATAAGAGTATATTATAAAAATTAAAACTATTTTTAGCATCATAATAAAATGTTTGGATAAATTTTCTGATTAATATTTGCTTTGAAAATAAACTTTGAGCAAATATCTTTTTTTTTTTTTTTTATGCCCTACACAGTTAATAATTAATGAATATTCCAATTTAAACAAATCAAAGCAGATTTTGTGTACTATGTATATAAAAGCCTTTGTTATATTTTTAAAATTTCATGTATTTTATAAATAATTTATTCACATCGCCATAATGGGCTTAAATATGCCATTATATTAGAAGTTTTAAATTTACAAGTTTTGAAATAACAGTGTTCTATCCATAGTTTTTATTAAAGTTTTATTTTCTTTTATTTCAAGTTAAATAAAATTGTGTTCAAATTATTAATCGTCAGTAATTATTAATGATTTCAATAAGCATTAAGTAATTTAGATATTTTTTTCAGACTCCCGTTAATTTGTAAAATTTAAGTTTGTAAATCGCAACCTAAATGCCACATTCTTTAAACTCTATACGTATTTTAAAAATATTTTTGTCAGCAATCGTCTTTAGTAGTTTTTAGTGCATAAACAAATTTATACGTTTACTGTTATTATTGCAAAACTTTTTTTTTTAAATATATATATAACTAAATACCATATTCTTTAAAATCTATACGTATATTTTGCAGGCAATCGTCTTTACCAGTTTTTAATGCATAAACAAATTTATACGTTTATTATTATTATTGCAAAACTTGTTTTTTAAATATATATAATGAAATATTTAAAAAAAAGTAATAGCATTAGAAAAAGAGAGAAAATAAATAAAGAAAAAATAGTAATAATTTTCCTAATCAGCATATCAAATAAAAAAAAAGTTATTAAATTTTATTTCAATAGGAAATTTAATTTTATGTTTTTGCTAAATTTATGTAACATTTTTCATTTATATGGAAGAAGAATCGATTTAAATAAAATCGATCATTTATCATGATAATGGTTTTTCATGAAATTCTGAATGATTTATGAAAGTTAGTGAACACCTGACGTCACGCGGAGACGCAATCAGTATGTAATTGAACAAAGTAGATAGATAAAAAAGTGATTTAAACCGTTATTTTTTCCTCTAATGTTTGCTTCAATATATTTTATTAAAAAATGTTTTCTCATTAAAGAAATATATAAAATTTAATAATAGTAACATCACAATGCTGAATAATTTTGAAAAATTTTTTTAAATTATTTTTTTTTTAAAAAAAAAAGTAATCTGTTATGCTCATTTTGTGTGACATTTTCAATAATCATAATATATATTTAAATTACTGGAAAGTTTTTATTCCTAATATTTACTCACATCTTTAATTAATATATACATATTACAGCAAATGATTTTGTATTCCACTTTATATTCACCTTACGTTTATATAATGTATATAATAAACTCTTTATATATATAGAATACAGATATATGCGATTATAATTTTTGAAAAAAGTTTCATTTAAACGTGCGCGTACACGCATATATATATATATATCTCAATATTATTTTTCAATAAATAAAACAGGCCAATTTGGTATTTATATTTAATTTATATTATTAAATGCAATGTTAAAAAAACGAGGCAACAAATACAATAATTCTATCCTTTTTATTAGATTTACATTTCAAACAGTTATTAAATCTGAATTCACAGTTGATTAAAGATTATTCAGACTTGCCACAGCTTCTAGAGTATAAATTGTTTAAATTTTTATTTAAAGGCAATGTAAACTTTCATCTCTTAACTCACATCATGTTTTCACATGATGATTTGGTCTTTCAACTTAAATTCACTTTCGTGTAGCTATCTATAGCTTTGATTTGCTAGTTTGCATTTATTTGATGATAAAAGCTGAAATTATATATTGATTTATTGACTTTTTTAAAAAAATCTCTAGATATTAGTATGATACAAAAATCCAAATACAAAAGGAAATTAACACTTTCTTTGTTCTCCAAATAGTCACTATGCTTTTTGAAGCAGTCAGATCTGAGTTCGATCCTAGCTTCATGACATCTAGCCATAAACCCACTTCAAACCCTAGTACTAACCTTAAATTTCCAATGCAATGGAACTTTATACGGTCAATCCACGCTAGTTTTCTTAAAGAAAAACTATTATATAAATGGGTGTTAAAATTAACTAGTTTGAGGTTTAAATTAATCAATTCTATTAATAAATTCATGATAGAATTATTCATGAATTTATATATATTATAACTGCGTGGATTGTGAGTACACATTTATAAATATTTAAACATATATAGTCATTCTAAAGTTTCATTGTGTCAGGAATGTTTATTTTACTTTTAAATAATCTATTCGAATTTTAGTGATTAAAAGCTACATTCTTTTGATAAGCTTTCAGATTTTCCCTTTCTAAAAACAATTGGTAAAGTTTTATTAATTAGAAAAAAAGATAAGTATTTAAAATTTAAGGATTTCCTAATTAAAATCATTTTCATTTTCTAATTAGAAAATGAATTCAAGTTAATGAGTTTGAAAGCCTTATCAAAGAAATGTATCTAAAAACCAATTAGTAAAAATTTTTTGTGACATTGATAAGGAAAGAAGCACTAGCCTGAAGGCGTCGGAGGACAGTATAAATGGCCTGGAAAATTTTGGGGAAGAAGAAGCCATCTTTGTTTAGAGAAGTACCATTGAACTCTGTGCATTTTAAAATTATGAATTTAAATAATGTTTCGATCATGGTGAGGGGCTAAAACTTCAGGAATCTGACTACTGTTCCTAAAGTTCCCTGAAAATCTTCAATGAAGCTGCTAAATCCTTTCCAGATCAATTGTGCTAAAGAATCATGAAAAAAATCAATCAAAATGCTGCTCAAATAATTTACAAAATGTGCGCCTATGTTCCCCCCTCCCAACTTGGATGTGTAAACTAAGGAACCAGCCCTGGAAGAAATGGTAATATAATTCCATAATGAACTGTAACTTTCTGGCCAGTTTCCAAACTTTACACTCTCTTTAAAAGCTCTTCTCATTTATTAATGCAACAATCTGTACAAAACTTTCTTTTATCTATGCTATTTTAAATTATATAGTAATTCTCTCAATCTCTAGTCCTTAGATTTAATTTTCCTTTCTTACAATGGTGGTTCATTTACTGTATTATATATATTGAATGATTTATTAATGTCGTTTATTTTTAATTATATGCCAATAATCCTTCGACTCAATGAGCTCCTTTGTTCCATACGCCTTATGCAAATAATATAATATTAAGTCTGATAGTAATTCTCGCCCATTAGAACTAGATTTATACAGTTCTATCAATCATCAAGTCAAAAGAAATTATTAAATGTTTGTTATTTTTATAATTGGCTAATAATAAATTATTAGCTCCATTTCTAACCTATGTCCCCAGCTCTTTTATCTAATTTATAAATGTTTATATATCCATATTTATGATCTTAAAATAATTTTGCAGAAGAGTCAATAAAGGAATCAACTAAATATATTCTAATTCAAATTTCTGTTACTTTCTATTATGATTCAGGGAAGCCACAATGTTTGGGGCATAATTCATATAATTTTATAAATGCCTTAAAATAGTTTTAGTTAAAAGCTTGTTTGACTTTAATTAATTTGATCAAGTCATCATGTAGAGCATACTATAATAAATTGGGTTTTATTATTCAAACGGTGACTATCAAGTCATCATCTTCGAATGTTGCTGATGTAGGGCAATTCTGCTCTGTAGGTTTGCCAATGGTAATATTACTGTTATTTTAAAGTATAGAGGAAGAAAGCACTTCTTCCCCCGCTTATATTATATTCGGAACACCAAAGGGTCGTAATTATGACTTGGCCTGGCTTTTCCCATGTTCCACATCTTCTTAAAGGGAAGTAAGACTTGTCAAATATAAGCCGTCATACTACTTAAATCACCGACCAGCTATTATCTTTCATGTTCATTTTATAGCTCATAATTCATCAGCATCATTACCTCTCTGTTCCAGTAAAGCCCACTCTGATGCTCGTAATTCGTGATGAAGTGATTTCATTAAAGTTGAACAAATTCTCAGTTATCTCAAATTAAATAAGTTTTCTAATAAAGGTTAAAGTTATGCCCTAAATACGTATCTTGCTCTTTATGAATGGATTTGCGAATGTGAAAATAAATCTCACATTCTTCCATATAAAATTAGAATAATAATTTCCGTCACCACTGAATACCTTTATCTGCCTTTATTTTCTTGTTGGGGCATAGACATATAGACTCCCATAATATTGTGTAATATTTGTTGGCATATAATAGGAACTGCCATTCTTATTATAATTATAAACTCTGTTTAAGGACTACAGGTAATTAATATAGTTAGCATTTAAAGATTGAATAAAACTATTACTATTATTCTTAAAATATTTTATAAACACACTTGGTTTCTTAATTCTTTTATTCAATAATTATTTTAATGTTAATGCTCACTGTCTATGTTGGCAACCCGAACATATATATAATGATTCGACTTAAAATTATCTTTAGTTAGTTTATTATTCGATATTAGTGTCAGTTCAGGGGTCTCTAATCATCACCAACTGTTGAGCTAGTTCCTTGGTGCATAGCACTGTGCCATCAATTTAGATCATCCATTGATTTGAGCTGGTGAATTGGGTTTGAATTCAGTTTGGTTCGACTGAGTTTGGATCCAACTTGCAGTTCAGGTGGTGGAGGTTTTTCAACCGGTGCATTATATGACCTCATCTTTTATTCAAATTGAAAAGTCTATATTTTTCAGTGAGTTTGTTTATGTATTTACAAATATATTTGCAAAATATTTAGATTTGGGTAACATTTTGACTTAAATTTTATTCAAAAATATTTGTTTTTAGAAGAATATATATTAAAAGAAATATATATGGGTAAGAGAACAAACAGGTGTTACTGACCTCATTGAAAAAATTAAAAGACTGAAGTGGAGTTGGGCTGGACATATTGCTAGAAGAGATGATAATAGATGGATAATTGAAATCTTAAACTGGATTCCAAGAGATTGTAAAAGACCCAGAAAGAGACCACATGTGAGATGGATGGATGAAATAAGAAAATGTGCAGGGGTGATGTGAAGAAGAGAATCTAAAAATCAGAGAAGATGGATTGAACTTAGAGAGACCTTCATTCTGCAGTGGATTGATAATTATTGAAGATGATGATGATGAAAACAAAAAGTTATGATTAGTTGAAAAAAACTATCTTTATAATCATCATAACTGCTATTTTTTATCTTTTTAAATAATTATGCATAGTATTTTGAAACATAATTGCATGTCATAATACAATCTTTGCAAAAATTAATTTAATTACTAGAAATGAGGTTCAAATAAAATGTATTTAATTCCAAATACAGTTTTTAATCAGCAATCACATAATAACAAAAGCTATTATTTAAATGAGGCATTTATTTATATAGCGCTATGTTTATCAATTGTAATAAACTAAAGATTAGCCTTTCAAGCTAACGTACATGTGCTTTTTATGAATGTTAATAATAATAAATGAATACTTTTATGCATTTCAGTTTATTATTACTTTTTTATATTTTTACAAAGTTAAGATATTATTTTAAAGAATGTTTTTTTATTTATAAACCTATATTTGTAAAATATAATTTAAAATTTGTGAAAACAAAATGCAGAATAAAAGTTGAATTCAAATATCCATTAGGGACAGACAAAAAAAGTGTTGTAAAAATAATAAATAGTGTTTGGTACAGACTTTTGAGAAAAGTCTTTTTTAAAAAATTGTTCAATTACATGCTTGATGTGGATTGAAAGATAATTATAGATCATTATAATTTTGCCAATATACATTATGTGAAAAAATATAAATAAATAAACTAATAATTAAAACTCCTTTTTAACATTAAATAAATGAATCACATAAATCATTAATCATTTTTATTGTTAAGAATAATTATGAATCTAGAGAACTATCAATTAATTTATAAGATTCCAAATTAACATATTTTGTAAAATAATAAATTCATTTTAAATGAAGAAAAATAATGAAACTATTAAAGAGAATTATTTTTTTTCAGACACTGCAATGTTCTCCTTTAATCTGAAACATGATTTAAAAATATATTTTAAACAAACAAAGCAAATTTTCAAATTATTGTTACTTATAATATTTTTAAACATAAACCAACTGTTAACATTATGTGCTTAATAACTGTTGGAATAAATATCACTGTTATGCAAATAAATTTTATTAATATTTTACATTTAATATTTTCACCTATAATCAGATTGCAAATAATAAACAATTTTTGCTGTTTAATTTGAGATGAAAACATTACTGCAAATCTTTTGAAATGTTTAAGAAAAGCTTTTATTAATTATCATGTGCATTATTTGCTATCAACTGAATAAAACAGTATAAAAAGTAAATTATCTTTATGTGTATCATCAAAACACAAACACCACTAATTTATATGTTGTGGTAGGATTCTAAACACATGCTAAATATATAAATTTATTAATTACAACATTTTAATAAGGTACAAACATGCAGTATAATTTGAGATTGCAAAGAAGATTAACTTTACAAATGCACAATTAAATTAAATGAAGTATTAAAAACTGATTAGTGTGAAAAAAACAATCACTATATGTAAAATGTTATTTGTGGAATTAAAAATACATTAGATAGAAAGTTATTATTACTATTACAGTTTTACCTACATTTTTTATAAAAATTGTTTAACTGCCATTTTTAACCATTCTTCATTTCAATGTTTTGCATCATCTCCTATTACCAATTTCAGCTCATATTTCAAACTTTTCTTCGTATTAAAATCTTTATTCTATATTATAAATCAATAAAGTGTGTTTGATTTATTAGAAATATAACTTTACAAATAAAAAACATGCTAAAAATCATTTAAACTTTTCAGATAGGAAAAAAAATAATAAAGTGAAATACATAACCAGAATGACAAGTTTTTCTTATTGGATAATTACATCAAATTAAAAAAAAAATTAAAATCTTTGTTTGACTAAATTTTGTTTAAACATGGAACAGATTATTATTAATTTATCATAAAGCAGTAAAATTCTGTTTGAAAATTTAATATTGAATTTATAATTATTAAAATATCAACAAAAATTCTATGTTATGATGATAATTTTATTTACTTTTATTCAATTTCTTAATTTATTTTTAAAAAATCTTAAGCGTAATCATGAAAATATTTGTTATTTAATAATTACTATACAAATATTTTGTAAAAATAATCTTAAGTATTTAAATAAACTATGAGAAATATACATTTTTTTGTTCATTGCTAACAACAACCGAAGTAGAATTTACAAATTTGTTTATATGTCCAAGATCAAAGAATCTACCAATATATAATGTTCTGTGGTATTGCTGGCTTGTTTATGCTTTTTTCTCTGTAAATTACTATTATCCTCAACATTTTTTTAACTAATTAATCAATATTTTTTTTTACTATCAAGCAAATAATATTTACTAAGGTTTTACCCTCAAAAATATGTGTGTAAAAATGCGATATTAGGGACCTCTACTAAGGCTGTAACCTCAAGAATATGCGTGTAAAAATGCAATATTAGGGACCTCTATAGGTCTTAACCACAAGCTTATGATTTGGAAGAAAAGAGGAGTTAAGACCTGTAGAGGTCCCTAATATTGCATTTTTACATGCATATTTTTGAGGCTAAAGCTTTAGTAAATATTATTTACGTAATCAGTGTGCGTTTAAATAAATTTATATCAAGCAAATGTAAAAATGAAAACATGGTGATAAATATAGCCACAATGATTTAAAGATGAAGTACAGCAGTGACATCATCAAGCAGCATAATGTCATATGACAAATAATTGTTTAGTTAAATATGTGTATAATAAGAAAAAATTCAATTTAATTGTCAGAAAAACTGAAATACCAAAATTAAAGTAGATGTTTTATAATTCTTATTAATATGCACACATTCAAAAATAAATAAACTTTTTATTAACAATTAAATTATGCCAAAAGATTTGTTTGTTGTATACTTTTGATGGTAGTGCAATTTTTTATTATTATCAAAATTATTATCTTTATATTAGGGATTTGAACTCAGACTTTCACATGACCCACTACTCTCAATGCCATTTCATATTGCTGACCCACCTGATCACACACATGTTGAAAAGATAAATAATCACCAATATACATATTTCATGCTAAACCAGCAATCATCAGTTGGTCTAGATTACTATCCTCACACATATGAAAGTAGTGGGTTGTGTGAAAGTCTGAGTTCGAATCCTAAGTATATCACATATATAAATGCAGGTTTAAGCCTGTACAATGTATTATCTTTATATTAGTAAAAACTGGTCTTAAATGCACATTTAAATTGTTTTTACCCAAATATTTTGATATTGTTTGGAATTCAGTTATCCAACTCCACTTAAGTCTCTTAGTTTTTTAAATTATATTATTAACACTTGTTTGTTCTTTCACTTTTATATTTTATTTTCAATCTTTTCTTGTTACTCCTATTGTGCATCTCTTCATATTTCATTGATTGGTCTAAAGTCTCTGCATTGCTCATCTGTTAAGTGTCCAATCTGTAAGTAAGAGGTGAAAACACACATTTATTTTTATTTATTTTTATTTTTTCTTTTCAAACACATAAACATATTTCCTTTTAATATTAAATTATTTCTACCAGAAGCACTCCAATTAAGTTTAATTCTATGATTAGTTTCATCCATTATGTTTTCATCATTAGTAACAATTTTAACCAAAATGTTTATAGTTGTTAACTTTTTCTAAATCATCATTATCAATCTTTATTTTCTTTTTTTGAGAAAATCCATTGAACATTACTTTAATCTTTTTAACATTTATCCATAATTCTACATTTTTACTTTCACCTGATAACTCTTGCAACATTTCCTGAAGTTGTAAAGCATTATTTGGAAAGACAAGTACATCATCTGAAAAATCTAGATAATTTAAATAATTTCAATTTACTTTCATTCCCTTAGCTTTTTATTTTAATCCACAAAATGCGTCTTGAGAAACTGCTGTAAAAATTTTGGGGATATGAAGTCATGCTATCATACATCCTTCTCAATATTAATCATTTTAATAGTATTATTTAATCTAATTGTTGCTATTGCATTTTTATGAATCTTCTTCAGAATATGATAATGTCCTAGTTTTTTAGCTTGAGGATCCAATACTTTAATCAATGAAAAAATGCTTCTAGAATCAAATGCCTTTTTATATTATACAAATACAAATCATAATAGCAACTCATATTCATTGGTCCTTTTCATAACTTGTCTCAATTCTTGGATAAGATCACTCTACTAAAATCACTCTTGAATACGGTTTGTTCTTTGGTTTGGTTAAAATCCAAAATTCATTGTAGAGGAGTTGTAATTACTTTAGTAAAAATTTTGTACAGAGCTGATAAAAGACTGCTAGGTCTGTAATTTTTAATACCTTCTTTATCACCTTTATTAAATATTAATATTAATATCGCATTCCTTCAATCATCTTGTACATCTTTATCATTTGCACGGTTGCTATATAACTTTGTCAACATTTTTTCTATTTATTTTTTTTTTTGCTTTTTTTAAGATATTGATTATAATTTCTCCATTAACTGGAGTTTACCTTTCTTCATAAATTTAATTGCAAGTCTCACTTCTTCATTTAAAATCCTAGGAAATTCAGAAGATATAGTAGTTGTAAGAGATACTTTTCTTTATTTTCTATTGCTATATAATTCTTGATCAAACTTTTCTACACATTTCATGATGTCATCTTTCTTTTTAGTAATAGCTCTTTCTTTTTTTCTTATTACAGAAATAAATGTCTTATCAATACCAAGTTGTTGTTTTACATTCTTGAGACTCATATTTTCTTCTCCAGTTTTTCTTACTAGTTCACAATTATGCTTTATTATAACACTATCAATTTTTTTCACACTATTTTATAAAGTTCAAGATATACAATCCTTTTTAAATCATCATTATTATATATTTTTATATTCTTTCTTTTCTTTATAAATTGTTTTGTCTAAACAGAAATTTAATGGTCAATTTTTACTCTTTTGTACCAACTATCTCTATTACAGTTTTTAAAAGTGTATCAGTTTTTTTTCTATTGATCCCATTCTAATCTAAATCATGTTCAAAATCTGTTAATGTTTGAAAACAATTTGCAAATTCTAACTTAAATCCATTGGAATATTTTTGAAATTAAGGGGTATCAACTGTGAATATTGCTTTTTTTAATAATTTTTGTCTATCTAGCTTTGCATTAACATATTTATCTCACTAATTGATGATATCTTCCTTAAGAACATTACAATCTTTAAATACATATTTTATGTTAGTCAAAATATAATTCAATTCTGTTATATCTTTATTTGGATGTTTCCATTCCAGTTTTATTTAAGATTTTTCTCAAAAAAGTCATTTATAATATAAAGATTTTCTTTTTCTGAAAACTCCACAAGTCTATGACCTTCCTCATTTCTATCTCCGTAACCAAATTTTCATCTTTCAATTACATAACAATTACAGAATTCTAGCTTTAAAGTATTTTATGACAATTTTAAAATTTTGTTTTGTCTAATCAAAAGTATTTTGTACATCAATATAAAAATCATCTACTTCATTATCATAATTGGAACTTGTTGTGGCATAAACTGAATTATTTGCATTTGATATCTGCTATTAAGTTGAATAACTAATCTTGTCACTCTGTCTGATACATCATTAATATTTACAAAGTTGTTCTGTCACTTATTATTTATAATAAATCCTACTCCATTTGTACTTCCAATGTTTTACTTTGGAGTACAGTAAATGTCCATTGTTAAAATCAATTGTCTTATCACCTTTTTTTTAACTTCACAAAATACAATAATATCGCATTTAATATGAGACAGTTCTTCCAATTTTTACAATCTTCCTTCACTTGAACCTAATCTACAGTTTTAAAATATAAATATAGAGGATTTGAACTCAGACTTTCAAGCACCTTCCAACTATCCACACTAACTCATACTATTGATACACATGATTATATATATATATATATATATATATATATATATGTATATATATATATATATATATATATATATATATATATATATATATATATTGTGCCAGGCATTATCAAATGGCCTTGCACAAAGTATGGATTAAGCACAACAAATATATAAATGTGCTATATTGATAATGGAGTGGTCTGAGCATTAAAATACCCACACACACCAATTTAAATAATATGAAATTGACATGGAAAATATTGTAAAATAAGCTCATGTATTTTTTTATTTTTCTATTTTGTATATTTTTTATGTCACTTTATGTATTGGGCTTTTCTCTGAAAAATTCAAATAGAGAAAGGCAAACTTATTAAACAAGTGAATCAAATGTTGGAACATAGTAGTAAAATAAATAATTAAAGCAATTGTTCCAACATACTTGTACATTTTTCATTTTGTTAATTACTGCCTCTAAAAACTAATTTTATTCTATAAACAAAGAATGTTAATTGCTTTTGCAAAAATCTGACCAAAAGCAAAATGTTTGATAAGGCTATAATTAAAATGTTATTATTTTTTTAAATAGAAATTCTTTTGAAATGAATAGCTGTAATCAAGTGGTCTGAGCATTCAAGATGGATGTCAAACTTAAAATGTAGAATTTAATCGGAAAAATATAAAGGAATGTTTGCAATCTAAGTGATAAGCTAGATTAAAAGGATTGGCTGATTCATTCTTCTCAGGGGGATATCTGAATTGGTTCTTATTAGTGGGATGGATAGTGCTGTGGGATTCAGTCTTTCGTTGGCAGCCATTCTGGGCAAGTCATTCTGTTCGTTGCTCCAGAATTCTCCAAGCGATCAGCTACTTAGAGAGTCATTTATGAATAGTACTATTAGTGACATTCGTTAGAACAAATCCTTTATACAGTTCTTTTAAGAACTCTTGTCTTTGTGGATTCGAATAACTATTGGAGACAGCCTATGAAAATTTATTAAATAATCCTCGTTACTATTTAGATATATAAAAAAAGAGGATATGAAGCAATATACTAGAGATTCCGGCAAAATGACCATGGGGTAGACAACTAGTCAGTGCACCGCCCTTTCTCTGTCCTAAGCCGCCCAGATGTGACCACGCCAATTCCAACCGCCCAGGAGGATGACCAGTGCCGCCTTACTAAATGGAAGAAATCGTCACCACACAGCCAGTTAACTTGAAGCCCACTCAGCCCAGAGGAGAAGAATGAAGACGCAGATATAAGTTTATTTTAAGATATTTATTAACATTGAAATAATTAACTTTTCTATTTCCGATTAGATATATATATATTTTTTTGTTATTATTATTTATCATTTAAAAATGAGAGAGTCTCTCGCATATGTATAAATTTACGGTTATTGCGGTCATAAATGGTAAAGCTTTTACTTAAATCCTTTGAGTGAATTTTTCTATTTCAAATTAGTATTTTCAACAAAGATGCATGTATATATATGTGTATGCGTACATACGCTTATTATATTCGGTAAATATGATATCTCATGCTGAATATCTAAAAATGTATTTAACCGGATATCCTTTTTAAGTTATTTTTTTTTGTGACTGCTACACCTCACGATGAGTGTAAGAAGGGATTGATTTATTATAGATTCCCTGTAAGCAAGTACTCTAATAACTTTATATTTAAATAATAGTAAGAGTATAATTGGGCTGCACGTATATACATGTATAGAAATTTATCTTTGGCAAAACGGAAATAGATACAGTACCTTATGGTGAGTACGATATGGTATCTGAGCCAACGCAACACATTGACTTGTTGAAAATATGAAATTAGTGATATATTTCATTGTGCAAATATGCATAGTTTTTATTATTATATTTCCTATCAATAACAAGGTTTTAAAGTTATCAGTAAAAGCGTATGCCTGTATGACCGAAAATCTCATATCTGTATATCAAATCACACAAATTAAAATTTATTTCTATTGGGTAAAAGGAGCTCAGACCACTTCCATTACTTATAAACATTGTAAATAGTTTTAGGGAAGTATTATTGTTCTTATTTAAATTTGGATTTTATCTATTTAAACGCTTTGAAAATATATATATTGGGATAATTAATTATTTAGTATTTTGTTATTATATCATCATTTATATGAAACGGTAACGGGTATTTGGGACTAAATAAATATTTAATCACATTATTAAACTTGTTTCGTTTTTATAGTATTAGTTATATCGATAAAATGTGTTCTTTCCTTATCAACCACATACCTGTAATAATCATTTAACTTACCCATTTGAAGACCCTAGATGTAGAGTGACTTGAGCTAGCCACACGGGATATCGCTCTACCGGGGTGTTAAATCTTATTCTTATGCTCCGCTGAACATATGGTATTGCACACCCTTCTAGGAGGGTGAAAAATTCATTTTTTGATTCTTTTCTAGAAGTGGCGCGCAAAAGTCTATTTTGTAAATAGATTTTTCAAAGGTGTGTACTTGCCATTGTTCTAAATATTCGGGCATTAAAATAAGATATCAACTAAAGGGTGTTTTAACTGGAAGATTCCTGTCAATCCACTCTTTCTATCAGTTTAGCTGGAAGTACTGATATATATGAGTATAGAAATCGGCTAAATTGATATCCATTTCTTTACCTGTTAAATCTTGGTCACTTCATGCTCAGTGCAAGATTAGGAAAAGAATTCCGCAGGGAGTATGGTCCGGTACAATATATATATATATATATATATATATATATAACATGTGTGTGTGTGTGTGTGTGTAGAAAAGATAAATATATATGTGGTTATATGTATCAGTGGTATGAGATAGTGTGGATAGTTGTAGGGTGCTTGAAAGTCTGAGTTCAAATCCCCTATATTTACAATTAAGCTCCAGGTTTGTGAAGAGTGCCTGGTTTTCAAATAGTTGTAAAATATATCATAAAATGGCAGCTTGATTTCACAACCAGGAGATTTTTAGTACCTTGGGCTGCCAACGGCTGTTTTATCTGGTGTCTTTACAGCCTCCTGGAATTTAAAAACCATGATTTATTTTTGTCTATCATTATTGTAAATATTTATTAGAAAATAATAGTTTATACACACATACAAATATATGTGTATATTAGATATACTTAAAATTTCTTCACGATCACAGTTAAAGTTGTGAAGTCAGAAAGTTTGACGCTTATAAATCAAAATTGAATATATTTATATATATTATGTGCTATTATAAATGTAAATTACATTTTTAGAATAGTAGCAATAATAATGCATTAATTGTTAATAATATTTTGACAATGCATTTTATTTTTAAAATTAGGTTATATAATTTAATAAAATCTGATCTTTATATCAGTGTTGGCCACTAGATATTTTTGAAAAGTTACTATATATTTGATAAGAAAATTACAGTGATTTTTCTACATGTACTAAATCTGTTTGTCAACCAAGTAGTTATTTTGTTATATATAATACATAAATAAATGAAAAAATTATACTTATATATATATAAGTATATTTTTATATTACTATGATATTAAACTTAAAATGTATCTTCTTTTCAAGCATATATATATATATATATATATATATATATATATATATATATATATATGACCACATGTGAGATGGATGGATGAAATAAGAAAGTGTGCAGGGGTGATGTGGAGAAGAGAAGCTAAAGATCGAAGAAGATGGATTAAACTTGGGGAGACCTTCATCCTGCAGTGGATTAATAATGGTTGATCATGATATATATATATATATATATAATAGTTTTAAACTTAAATAAACTTTAAATTTCCTTTCTCAAACACATTATTTTCATAGTCAGTTTCTCAGTAATAGTCATTATACATTCATAATAATAGTATTTTAACTTTTAATATTCTAATGTAGGATGGAGAATCCATTCCATGCCTTCTTATTCAAAAAATGGTTTATCTTCTCCATTTAATTAACATGTAACTTTTTTAAAAATATACATTTTATTTGACCTTAATTTGTAACTTTCCTCATCCATCTATTGCCATTTCTTCTTTCAACAAATCCAAATTCATTCCCTTTTAATATTTATTATATATATTTTATTATGTCAGTGATATATGTTTGTTCTCTTGTTTATGTACGTGTGACAATTTAATTCTCAGAATACACCTTTATAAAATATACGTGTAGAAATGTACCCTAGTGGCTACTATCTTCTTGTACATCTAACACTTTTGTAAAATATATTTTAATTCCACTTTTTTTTTCGCTTTCATTTAATAGTCTTTAACAGTTTTTACAGCTTAACTCTGAAAATAACCATATAAGGAAGTCAACAAAATTTATGATAATTTATTAATCTCTATTTTTATTTCAATTCATTATTATAAACTAATTACTGCTTTTGTTTTAATGTAAATATCATTCAAAATTTGACAATATTCAAGATCTATATCGTAATATTTTTAAGTTTGAGTTATAGCAGAAATACTTATAAAAGCAAATACTGTTTACAATCTACAAATTAAATTTTAGTAACAGAGGACCTTTTCTAGTTGTTATTTTTTTTTAATTATAATAAAAAACTTTATTAAGAAAATAAATATTTACAATTTATACAAGTAATTAGACAAATGATAAATAAATGTTATTTATAGTTTTGTATACCAAAACCCAAAGAATTTGATATATTCCACTATTAAAACGAAAAGGTCCCAGGTTATTAAATAGTTGTCTTCAACTCAAGAAGATTGACCTGTAACAATGTAATAGAAGGAAAATCTAAATCATCAAGCAAATGCAACTCAAATGATCAAAGCATATAACAAAATGTTTGATTAGCCTAAGGAATAAACCACCCAAAAAGAATTACAACTTTTATTCAACACAAGTGTTTATCTGATAATCTCACATAGAATTATTACAGGACTATCCCTGATTCGATTCATCATCTTCCTTGACAAGTATCTCAGACATTGATTGAAATAAGTTTCCCAATCACTATAGAGTTTTTCAGTCAGTTGAATTTCTTGTTATCGAATATCGTAGTACATCTTATATATCATATTGCATTAAGGGTATGCACAGTTAACATTGCAGTGTGGGGATTAAATTTCGCAATGTATTAAATAAGTAAAAGTTTTAAGTTTATGAATGGCCTGTGGAACACTCTAGATCTTATCTGCCCAAATGCCGAATATTCTTAGAATAGACGCTGAAAAGTTTCATAACTAGATTTGCATAGTAAACAGATCAGATCCAAATTCATATGTAGTCTTTCATTTAGAACCTCAGCTGTTGGAAACAAGCCATTCATTAGTTTGAAAAGAAATGTCAGGTAGGATTGGAGTGTATATATAGAGTGGAACTTTTTCAACATATTTTTTTTTCTATTTCAATTTTTCGTTACAATTTAATAAAATAATATTTAAAATTAAAATCAAAAGACATACTTCATTTCAGTAAACAAACAGAAAAACAGGCAGACAGACATTCAGATATATAGATAGATAGATAGATAGATAGATAAGTAAGTACAAACAGACAAACAGATAGATAAACAGATAGATAGATAGATAGATAGATAGATAGATAGATAGATAGATAGATAGATAGATAGATAGATAGATAGATAGATAGATAGATAGATAGATAGATAGATAGATAGATAGATAGATAGATAGATAGATAGATAGATAGATAGATAGATAGATAGATAGATAGATAGATAGATAGATAGATAGATAGATAGATAGATAGATAGATAGATAGATAGATAGATAGATAGATAGATAGATAGATAGATAGATAGATCATTTTAATATCAGTAATATTTAACTTACCTTGAGCACTTTCTAAACTAATTACTAAAATTAAACTTTTAAAATGATTCTCGTTAAAAACTTTATTTTCATACAAAAATAAATCATTGATTGAAGTTTTTAAGCCTATATTAATCTTTATCGGACTTACTAATATATAACTTAGGTATGTTTCTATGTAAGAATTATGTATTTTTAAAATTAATTTTGCTTTGAAATTTAATCGCAACTTAGCTTTAGATGTTTGCTAATTGCAAAAATTAGATATTTGAAAAAAAAAATGAAGCTCTTTATCTTAATCTTATATTATTTTACTTTCTCGAATCCATTTTACATTTTTTCAGTTAATTCACAAATAATATTTTTTTTTTTGTTACAACCTTATGAAACCTATATAAAAGTCAATAAAATTTTCGGAAATATAAAATTTAGATGTGGAAATTCGAAAATGCTATAAACTGAATTGATTACAGTGTTAACTGGTAAATATTAAAAGGTTTTATTTTCTATTGCTTAATGCAGTTAATTTAACTTATTTTTAGTGTGTGACCAGCTTTATCAAAACGTATGTTTTATAAATACTTGTATTACAAATGAGGATTGAACTCATAGAATTTTTTATTATTACTTATAGCAACAAATACATAGTAATAATTAACTGAAATACAAGCTTATTACATACATGTATCGATATATGTAATATATATAGGGTATATAAGCATAGTATTTCACATGACCCACCACTCTCCACTCTATCTCATATCACTGATACGCTTGAACACATATATGTCGAAAAGATAAATAATCACCAATGCAAGTATTTCATGCTAAACTAGCAATCATCGGTTGGTCCAGATTATCATCTCTACATATATATGCAATAAGTACGCAGATATATATTAAGATATCCAATTTTCATACTTTAAAGGGCAGGCTTTAATCCACTCCACACTCCATCTCTTCAACCGTCCATCCAATTAAAAATCTGATGATGGAATGCTCAAAGGCCACCCTGAGGCCAAGATTATCTTCACACCCATGTTGATCTAAAGTCAATCTGACCCCTCATGTATAGAATATTATTCATTTATAACATATACAAGGGATGGGCAGGCATCTCTACTATATAATAACTGAAATACAGGCTTATTATATACCTGTATCAATACATGTAATATATAGGGTATATAACTAGTAAATCGTTAAAAAAAAAAAAAATTACCTTATGAAGATTTTAAATTGAAATTAACAAAAAACGTCACTACTAAATCTATGTTTTTAACTATTTATCATCAATAAAAAACATTGTAATTTTTTTAAAAGTCATTCTAATTCCAAAAATAAAAAAGACAAAGAATAAAAAGTCGAAGTTTGAAATAAACTAATACTAGAATCATAAAATTTTGCATTCATCTCTTTAACTGCTATAATTTGTACAATATTTTTTAAACTTTATTATAGTATTTTTTTCTGAAAGATCTCTACACTTACCTAATTGTAATTCTCCAGAATATTTCTTCCTCAACTATACTCCTCCAATAAAAATAATTATTTTTTCTTTTCTTTTTTTTTTTGACATTCGCGATAGGAATAGAGATATCTGTCCTAAAAACTTTTATTTATGTACAGCAGAAAATAGTTGTTTTATTTTTAGATATATATCAAATATGTTGACCGGGAAGTGAGCCTGGGCCAGCTGCTTGGAAGGCAGCTATGATAGTCACTAGGTCACCAATGTCTTCTACTCTTATTCTACTTCAACTATATAATTTAATGAATATGTGCTCTCAAAAATGAATAATATTATATTTTACAATCAGAATAAAATATCAATAAACCTTATCAATTTTCTATTGCATTTTCTCAATATTGTGCATTTATATATAAATATGACAAAATAACTAGTTATATACAATTAATATAGTTGAAATAATTATCTCATTCTGAAAAATCCTCTATTCTTTTTATCAAATACATCAGAAATACATAAATAATTTGTTCTTTATTTCAGCTTTTAGGAAGTGCTTTTTTTAACTAAGAAGTTATAAACATATTTAAACTGTCCAATATTTCCTGTGTGAATTGATAATACATGTGAATTTTTTGAACATTAATTATTAAAGCAAATTCATTATATTCAGCATTTGAATTATTAAGAACAATTTTGGATCTTATCCTTTGAACTGAAAAAGATAGTAATATAATTATAAATTTACAAAAAATTTTAAATCCAAGGAGACATCATTTTTATTTTTAAAGTTGTTCTAATTTTTTAAAAAAGATTGCAAATTTATAGCAGATTTTGATGACTCGGTTTATGATGCTATATTTAAATTGTTTTAAAAGCCAATGTAACATGTAAAATAAAGTAGTTTCTAATGCACATTCCTATTTAACACTACTTTTTATTTCAAATGGTAGAATTTTAATTTTGTTTCAATAGAAAACAAAACAAACATCATCTTTTGAGATTGTGGATTTAGAATTTGCTGATGATTGAGTTTTTTTGAAATTCTTTATAGAATGTGCTTAATGTTTTGAGTGCAACATTTAAAGAATTTGGTTTAATAATTAATGTTCAAAAAACTCAAGTTCATTGTCACTAATAATAAAAAACAATTATTATTAACGTTTTCAGCTTAGTTGTTTTATCAGTAGAAAGTGATTTAAATGTTGATGGGCAACATGATGCCAATGTGTTGTTACTTTTGACAAGTATTTTGCCACAGGAAAGTAACTCTTGCAACTAAGTTATCTGTATATAAGGCTGCTATTTTACCTTATTTATTGTATGAAAGTAAGATTTGGATTTCCTATGGTGCAATATAAAGACATTACTAAAATTTCTTTTAAGGATGTTCTATGAGATTTAAAAACACAATGGAAAAATCATAAAACTAATCAATATTTTCTTCAATTTGATAAAAGTTATACTACAGAATCCAACATTGTAAAATCACATCTTTTTGGATTGAATATGTGTCAAAGGGTGTTTTATAGTAAACTTGAACTTGGTTTTCTATGGAGTGACCCTATTTATATTATAAGTATTATTTCAAAGACATTCCCAAAAAGTGCAATATCATTTATTTTCACTGGCGTAATACAGAACAGAATAGAATACATTGAAAAGCTACAATTAGATAATGTGTTGAAGCATTTTAAGAACGTTTTCTGCTGAAGAGATTAGAAGACAGCATAAAAATATCATATAAACAAAACATTGGATCAGCATGTTCATAAATGTAAATGTATTTTGGTTCACTGTTTGGCTTGTAGAGTCAATACAAACTCGTTTTTAGAACAGTCCCCCTTCTTGAAAGTGGAATGACCATATTTGATTATGAGTCATTGCATAACATATTCCTTTAGAAAGGGTTAGGTTTTAAAAACATTTTTAATTAACTCATCAGCATTATATTTTTAACTTTTACTATTAATAAGTCAGCTAAATTAAATGTGTAATTATTATGGTTACTGTTTTAGGTAAGCCTGAACTAATTGCTTTTACTTTTTTAATTTTTATTTTAATCTAACCTTCTAGGTTCTTAACAATAATTTCAAATAGCCATATGTTTTGTCTAAGATCTATATTTATTTGTAGTTATAAAGATTTTATTAAAGTTTAGTAGTGCTAAATTTGGAACGATATATTAAATTATATTTTAAATGTTAAGATATCTAGCATGATGCAAAAACAAATAATCAAATGATTATTTCTGAAGAGGTCATATAATATATTAATATCAAAATAATAATAATAAAATTCATTCATAACCTTTCAATTTTGATGATTTTGTATTATTACTGCACTAAATCATGTGATCATGTGATGTTTATTGGCTAAATCAAACAAGTCACATGATTATTAAATATCACTTTTTTGTAATAGCATTACATTATATACTTTTGCCTTTATCATACATATTTATTCAAATTGCAGTGTGAGAAAAAACTTAACTTTTAAGATATAGTTAATTTGTGAGATTAATTTTTCTTAAGTCTAGCTTCCAGTTTATATAGAGTTTGTAGTCAAATACAATTCTTTTTTTTTGCATATTTATTATTAAACATTACTCTTTAAATAATTAATTTATCAAAAGTATTTTAAAAAAAACAAATTTATCACATGAAAATTAAAAATTAATCATAATCTGACATTACTAGAAAAAGGTAAAAAAATAATAATTTTAAGCTTGGGTACATCAAAAAAACACATTTAAATATTATACATATAATTTATGTCATCTTTCAAATTAGATATATCAAATTATTAAAATAAATTTAAAGTTAAAATAATATCTGTAGAAATGCTATACAACACTTACTTATTACTTATATTTTTAAAACTGGTACTTAAATTTAGTGCCTTCTTATTTTTAATTACTCCTTCTATCTAAGAACAAAAATTAAAATTAAATATAGAATCACTAGTAATAATATGGATCAATTCTATGCAAAATTGTGCTTAAATTCTTGCTTGATCTAATGTTGTGATGTAATGTTATGTGGTAATTTTGATGGGATAAAAGTGACAGTACAATATCATATACTAATCATAAAAAGGATTGATATTCATAATACTACAATAACAACATAATAATTGCTTGAATGTTTATAAAAATATACAATGACATCATTTAAATTTTTCCTTAGCAATAAACACTAAAATTTATTAGGTTGAAACATTCTCAACTACATGTCCAGTTTTAAACATTCTCATTTTACGAGGGGTAATTTATGTTAGAATCTCAATACTAAACGATATTCAATAAAAAAGCATGAACTTTTTTTAATTTTTCTTTCAAAAGTATTATATCTATTAATTTTATCTGCAGCATCATTGAAAAACAGTAAATATCACATCAACAATTTCTTCAGATAACTAATAAGGTAATAACACCTGAAATATTAATGTATGCATTGTTCAACTTTAAAGTACTATATAGAATTCCCAATCACTGCCTTTATATATATTTTGATCTTAAAATTAAAATTAAAACTAAAACTTCTTCCAATAATAGATCTTTTCAGCCTATCTAATGAGCCATTGTACATGCTCTTGAACTGTCATTGGACACTTGTTAGTAGTGTATAACATCAGAAATCCTTATTAGTTTCAAAATTTCATCTTTATCATTAAAAATTTACATCCAATGGTTATTTCCATTACAAATAGAATGAAAAGAATTGTTATTAGAAAATGTGTTAAAAGTAATCTGAAAAAGTAATATTTCTTAAAGATTATTTCAATAAAGTCAAATAACTATATGTCTCAAATTTACATAACACTTTTCAAAAGCAAATTATTTTTATTCTGTTCTAGGTATGCCATATACTATAAGCAATAAATACTAGATAGTAGTGCCTAAATCATATCCAATGTTTTTATTTTATTTTATCTTCAAACTAGATGTTGCTTATGGATTTAATTAGTGAAAAGATTCAACCTGGATAAAGTGCATGTGGATATTTTGAATGTAATATGCTTTTTATTTAATAATCACCTTTTATGATTTTAGTATCAAATGTTTCAGCCTGAAATTTAAAACATCTTAATGTTTCAAACCAAAACCTACTTAGTTGTATAGCTGAAATTTATGCAGAAGTTACTGAGAATCCCCAGAGAGCTATATGTAAACTTATGCAACTCCATTGCCTTTTAACCGCTAATTATGTTATTGGTTGTATGAGGTAAAAATCAAATCTTTTAATTCGCCAACTCACAAACTGAAGACAAAGCCTATTGTTAAAACATATTCGCCTATAATATTAAATTCAACTCAGATACGTTTATAAAAAGTATATTACTAATTTTTCAGGTTATGAAGAGAACGAAAGTTCTTTCAAAAATAAATTGCTATTTATTTATTCTAAAATATTCAATTTCGGCAACATAAAAGCTATAATATAAACAAAAAGGTCGACTTTTACGTTATAGAAAAGTAAATATTTCTTTTAAATATTTCTTTAATATTTTTACTAAAATCTTCAATATTTTTCGAAAATAATTTTGTTTTTTTAGTTTTTTTTTTTAAAAAACTAGTTTAATTTCTGAAATTATATTTTTTTAATACTTAAAATTGCATTCGAAATGAAAATCTCAGTGTTTTTCTTTATTTTCTTTGATCAGGTGGTTTCTTTGTTCTTTCCAGCCAATCAGAATGTCTTTTTCGGCTGAGAGCTCACTAACAACCAATTACAAACGATGTTCTTTCTTTGTTTAGGTTTAAATGCGTTTTTTTTATTTTTTACTTGTAAAATAAATCGGAAGAGGGCACCATCTTACAGAACTTTTAAAAATCTATTCAAAACCTATCAAACAAATTTTTTAGCATAAGAACTGGCAGAGTTAGAGTGACATCAGATGTCGACGAGGAGCTTCGTAAGAGACGGTTGAAGAATTAATAAATAAAAAGGAACAAAGTGGACCAACCTGTAATTTAGCTTAGATCATATATAAGCATTCAATTTATTGATGTATTGCAGTACAGAGGTTGAATTATATATTTTAATGTAATTTTAGAACAACTATAAGCTATTCTAAAATCACTATAACTAATCAGAAGAAAAAACTGTGTCTCATATGTAACAATCTCTAAATACTAAATTAATCTTTAATTAATAGACATAAATATAATTTTCCATAGTTTAAAAACAGATGAAATTTATGGAAAAACTACTCAAATCCCCACTGAGCAACGTAAACTAATACAACTCCTTCAATAAAAAAAAAGTACAGAATGGAATTTACAGCAATATATAACTCACACACTGTGTTGTAATACATCAAAATATTTAATACTTACATACAATCCAAGCTAAAGTACTTGGTGGGTTCACTCTGCATTTTTTTGTTTATTGATAAAAATGTATTAGTTTACATATGACTCACTGGAAATTTATAAAAATTACACATAAATTTTATCCACATATGATTTATTATAAATTATATTTCATATTTAATACAATTATAGTTTATATACTTAAACTCTATTAATTAAAGATTAATATTCAGAAATTGTTAAATATGAAGCTTAGCCTTTTCCTCTGATATGTTATAGTGATTTTAGAATAGCTTATAGTTGTCCTAAAATTATGTTAATGTATGTAATTTATGTTCTGTGTTATAATACATCAATGAATTGAATGTGTGTATATGATGGAACTAAAATACTGGTGAGTCAATTTGTAATTTTTTATTTATTGACAGAATTGTATTAGTTTATATATAGATTTCTGGGCTTTTTAGTAGCTTCTACATAAATTTTATTTACATTTGACTTATTGCAAATTATATTTAGTTATATGGTTATATAATTTTGATACAAGTTCAATAATTATATATTTTAGAGTCATCATTTTAAAACAATTACAGGCAATTTTAATTCTCAGTTTACATCTGCTATAAAATAAAAAGAATAAACGTTTCATATTGTGTAATGCTTTTTAAAAAAAAAAAAATATTATTTTTTCTATTCCATTATTGCCATTTCTTGTACAGGCTAGTAATAAACACACATATTTATTAAATAAACTAGCAAAACATTAATTTAAAGTTTAACAAAGGCATATTTTAAATCAGTAATACATATATATATATATATATATATATATATATATATATATATATATATATATATATATATAAACGAAAACGCAATGTAAGGGTAAGACAACAAACAGGTGTTACTGACCTTATTGAAATAATTAAAAGATTGAAATGGAGTTGGGCTGGACATATTGCTAGAAGAGATGATAATAGATGAACAATTGAAATTTTAAACTGGATTCCAAGAGATTGTAAAAGACCCAGAAAGAGACCACATGTGAGATGGATGGATGAAATAAGAAAATGTGCAGGGGTGTTGTGGAGAAAAGAAGCTAAAGATCGGAGAAGATGGATTAAACTTGGAGAGACCTCCATCCTGCAGTGGATTGATAATGGTTTATGATGATGATGATGATAATATCTATGATATATATATATATATATATATATATATAAATCAGAAAAATACTCAGATATAATATGAATAATAATTTTCTATTAATTATATATTTTTTCTCTGTTATAAAAATGTATATATTATTACCAAAAAACACAATTTATATTCAAATCAAGTGCATCAAAACTTTTTAATTTTGTTTCTTAACCATATATACAATTGCTCTTAACACATCAAATAATTTATTTGGCAATTATATAATTTATTTGATCACTTGTTTGACTTTTCTATTGCAGTCAGTTTTCTGAGAAATTAGATTTAAACGATCATTTGATTTACTTAAATGTAATTACTACCTTGATTATTCTGAATACACTTGACACCATAATTGCAAGGTAATGGTTTTAATAATATCTATAACCATCATTATATACAGTTTTTTAATTATGTACAATATCAATAAACCATAGTATATTAATTTACATGTTTCCTTTTCAGCACAAAAAATAATGACCACCAGAAAGTAGTATCAGCTAGAGGTTTTCAAATGTGTGGTGAATAGATATAGTTATTTGGGAATCATCTTGAGTAATCAAAAAATTGCTTGGATAAATGGGAAAAAAATTGATAAATGAAACAAAGAAAAAAAGGGATTGATAAAGAAATGAACAATGTTTTCATATAATAAATATGATGAAGCTAGAATTGTATGGAAGGGGAGTGGCAGTAGTGGGGTTAACATATGGCAATGATGTGTTATGTGTTAGTAAAGGGGTATTATATTACGTAAAAAATATAAAGGGAAGTAGGAAGACATGCATTAGATGCAGAGGTGTGGACAACAAAGGAGGCAATTCAAGGAGAAATGGGATGGTCAAGTTTTTATATGAGAGATGCAAAAAGCAAATTGAAAATGTTCAGTAGATTGCAGTTTATGGATAATAAAAGAATAGCCAAAATAGTATTTAATTGGGTTACAAGTAAAGGGCAGGCACCAAGATGAGTGAGAAAAGTAATGTGGTATGCAGAAGATTTGGATAAAGAATTTATGTCAGTATACTTGTACAAAAGGTGGGATGATTGTGTTAGGAGGATTGTTGAGTGTGATAGTGGTAAGGAGTGGGATAGAAGAATAGATGCATTAATAAAGAATAGGGAGCTGGAGAGATGGAGAACTAGTATGGAGAGGAAAACGAGTTTACATATATATAGAAGTAAACGGAACATTGGGTGTGAGTTAATTTCTGATAATAGTAAGGAAAGTAGTTCATTGTTTAAGTCTCAAACACGATCTTTAGCAACAAGGGAATATACATGTAAATGGAAAAATATGGTGATTTAGTCTGCAAGTTGTATAAGGAAGGCATAGAAAGTATTAGGCATCTGTTACTTCAAGGTAAATGCTTGGAAGCAGAAAGGGTACAAATAATGAAGTTATGGAAGATTAAATATGAACAAAGTGATTATACAAAAAGTGAGTTATTGTTTTTTATGCTAGGTTTAAGAAAAGATAAAAGGGATTTAGATATGAAGGTCATGGAGTTGACAAAGATTATGTTGTGGAAATGGAATGGAGCAGAGAATGGAAAGGGAAGGTAAAGTGGCTAACAGATTTCTCTGAGCATAATTGCTCAGAGATTCCTGACTCTGTATAAGAAGAAGTCACAGTGCATCACATCATATCACAAATGTTAACAAATTTAAATTCTAAGTTATTAACTTAAATCAATCTATTTCCTTTCAGATATATAGATCTCATAATAATCAATAACATATTTTAATTACATTAGATATAGGCTAACTGCAATATTTCTTTCTATTAGGGATTTACGTGTCTATGATTTCAGTGATACACAATTGAAAAAAACTGTAAATAAATATAAAAAATTAGAAATTAATTTTTAAAAAATATTTTTTTATATTTTATTTTGTCTGTTCACAATGTATATACGGCTAATACATTCACATCTAATCGGTGTGTGTTATATATGTTTTCAAGTGATATATGTATATATAACATCTAAAAATGTAAAATATCAATAGCTAGAAGCTAAACTAGACAATAAAAATTAAAAAAATTATACCAAATTTAAAATTTAAAAACTAGCCTAAAGTTTAGTTGTTAAATTTTGGCTAGTTTTTTTTTTAATTTTCAATTTGGTGTAAATTAAGTACTTATAATTCTAAATATTCATCTGCACACTTTTAATTTATATCTGCCGTAGCCAGTTAAATCATGACAATTATTGTTAAGGCTGCATTATATATAAAAAATGGAATAACAGTCTTATTTAAAAGTGTGTTCATTTTGCTTGTTATCAGTTATTTATATTTTTTTTTAAATAAAGATTTTATACAAATGAACAATTTTTTAAGTATCAACCAATAAAAATTAATTATTCAAATTTTTAAATGTTTATATTTTTACTAATTATAAATGTTTTGAGACAACAATTTTTATAAGCTGGGCAAGATATTCACAAATGTAATACACAGTATTAGTGCAGGATTGAGGGCAGTTTTACATATTTTAAAAGTAAAAGTGTATAAAATGCAATATTTTATTTTAATTTTAAAATAAATTTAACTGTAATGACTTTGTAACATTTTATTATTATTCTGTAAATAAAATTTGGTGTCACATCAATAACATTGAAAATATTGTGCCTATTATTTTAAATGACAAATATCAGAAAAGATTAACTTCACCATTATTTTAAGCATCATTGTAATAATATCTTGGGGATCTAACTATCACCAGTTCGAAAAATTTTAAAACTTAAATCTAGTTATCTGATATTTTATTAAGCAACAAAATACTTCAATGTTTTTTATGGGCTTAGAGAAGCAATATTCAATTTCTCAAATAAAAGATAAACTTATAAACAATGAGGATTACCAATTCCTCAACAAGCTTTGTCATAAATGGTTAGCTAGAGAAAGCATTTAAAATATGTCTGTCAGGACCACCCCCAACCTCTGACCATGGTTTCATACTCTGGCACTTCTCAGAGAGGTGCTAAGGTGGGTTCAGACACTAGATCTAAAAATACCAACCCAAAGCCAGCACAAAACCATGGTCAGAGGTTTGGGTGAGGGATCCTGTCAGAAATATTTTAAATGCTTTCTCTAGCTAAGCATTTATCACAAAGCTTGTTGAGGAATTGGCAATCCTCATTGTTTATAACTTACAAGGTTAAGAGAATACGGTCATGTGATCTATGACTCTTATTTTGAAAAGAAAAACTTATTTCTTAACTGAAAAACAATAAATGGATTAGTGGTTATGAATTTCTTATAGATATAATCATTCAACTAAATGATCTTAATTATAAACTGCATAAAGAAAATTAGTTAATTCATAAATTATATGTTCCTATCAAAATTTAACGTTTAGGAAAATCAAATCAGAACATGTGTCACATTTCATCCCTGCTCAAAATATTAATTAATCACAAGAATTTTGAATGGATATCATATTTTTGCAATTGACTAAAAAAATTCCCAATGTCAAAACTTCTCAGTAACATTTGTAAGCATAGTAACTTATTTCTATTTGGTGTTATATAAAAGATATACAATTTTTTAAAAATAATAATAATAATAATTTTATTTTGTATAGTTTTGCTGATGCAATGTTTATATTTTAATATTGGTGTATTTTTGTATCATTAAATATGATGTTTATGAAATTTATTCATTTAATGGTGTGACTTGTTTGCATGACAAATGACTTGAGTTTCTTGTAACTTGAAAAAGGATGCCCATGCCTAATGTAAAAGTGTATCACCAGTCTCCTATATGATTTTGGCATTTAAACTTGTTATAACAGTTTTCTAAGTAATAAAAATATATATGTTTATTGAGTGAGTAAATTATTTCACTTTACTTGAAATATAGAATGAGTAGTACAAAGGGCTTTTCTTATTGGCAACAGGTGAAAAAATTGAAAGTTTAAAATTTAATTAACACAAAACTTGTTAAAATTAAACGCTGTAATTAAACTGTAATAATCTCCATTTTATAAATGCTTTTGCAAAAATAGAACATGAATTTCAGTAACCCTTATTATTTGAAGTCTAAATGGATTTTGGTGCAAAGCGCTCCTTTGCCTACTCATTTCATTAATAAATACCACAATTAATTGCTTACGCAATGCTAGATATATTAGATGCTTGATTCTTAAAAATAATGTTTGATCATTAAGCATAATAATATAGTTTTTACCCAACCAATTGTATCTAGAAAGTAATATATCTCTTTCCTTTTTTTTTTAAATCTTTTTCTACTGAATTTCATTTAAAAACGTGTTGCTTTTATCACAGCAGTACTGAAATAATAAACCCGTGTGTTTTTTAAAACAAAGTAAATCATTAATCTTTGCTTTGAAATCATGTTCCCATGCAATTGCAGTATATATATTATCAACGGGTTTTTTTTTTTAAAAAAAAGGGAAACGTATTCAACAGTTTTATAAAAACATTCATACACAAAACAGCAAGAATCCCCAGAGTTAAATTAACAGTATTCTCCATCTTGGTTAGTTTTACCGATGCATTAATCGTATGTTATCTAGCGCAGGAAACAATGATTAGACTCTTCGTGGGAAAAACTTATCTATATTTGAAATAAATCAAGTCTTCCTAAAGTGAATTATCGGGAAATGAAATTTAAGTACTGCCGCTTTTCATTCATATAAATTATTTTGCAATTTTTTTTTTCTAATTTGTTTGTTTTCAATTTAATGGAAAAGAATGGTAAAATTACAAATTCTTTTTAATGATAAAAATATATGCATTCAATAGTAGTAAATAATACCTAATTACGAACTATATGTTTACATAACCGCGTTAAAATTTTTCTGTTGCTACATATTTCTGTGGTGTATATAAAATGTCTGAATTTAATATTAATTGAACCTACAGAAAAAAATATTGGGATGCTCACGACAAGCTTTCACGGCTCAATACAACAACTGTGTTAAAAAAATTTTTTTTTTTAAAAAAGAATAATTATATTTATTTTTTATTCCCTTTTTTAAGCAGTGGTTTGGCGTTACAAGTACAAAAGTGATAAAAATGACTGAAAACGCTATTTAAATACTGAATCAGATATGGAACACACAACAGTTAACCCAGGAAGTGGCAATACTGATGTAGAAAGAGGCAAATTTCTAAAAGTTGGGAAAAATAAAAAAAATAAAAGGCAAAAAACTTTGGAGAAAAACATTCTAAAAATAGCACAACAAAACCCAGAGGAAAATAACTCACATAATAATCAAGATTCTGTATCATTAATACAAACCACCAAAAAAGCTAAGTTTACCCTTTTAACAATAGAAAATCCTACATTACCTATAGTAAAAATAGGAATTCAACAAAAATTAGATATCGGCAAAACCATCACATCTTCTCCATTGCAGAAAGTTGTACAAAAAAGTATTAAGAAAAAAAAATCAAATATTAAATTAGAACCCATTATGTCACACACAAAAAACATCATCATTTCTCATCCCATTTTTCAAGTAACAAAATAATCACTCCAAACCTTATAATGCTATAGCAAAATTAATATCAAAATTGACTTTTAAAAATAATATGTAAACACAATTGACTGGAAAAACAAACAAAATTTTTTTATTATTTTGTATTGCAAGCAAAAATAGTTAAGTCGTCAAGCGTTGTTAGCCAAGAGGTCATCGCAGCTACCTTGCAAGCAAGTAGTTGGTTGCAGACGGTTGTGTGTTCACGTCCTGGCCAATGTTATGACATGAAAAAAAAATAGTTAAGTCACTGTGGTTTATTCTTACTATCAAGATGATTAAATTAAAAATAAAAATTTAATTATTATTTTAATATTTAAAGACAGTATAAAATCTAATACCTATGACATATAACACCCAATCTTATTCTTAATGAATTTAAATATAATACACATTATTGTAATCATGACACAACTCAATGCTTATTTGCCTTCTGCCACTGGTTCACACAATTAAATTCAAATATAACTCACTTGACTGAAACAAAATATTCATCACATTCAAAAATTAACCCATATAGATAGATATCTTAGTAAATTTGGATTCCTTAAGTTACCACAATCTGATGTAATTGCAGCTTAAATAGGGATGATTATGCAACATAATTCTCCATTTAAGCAATTTAAAATTGTATATCTTGATTTCAATATACTATACCTTACAATAAACATAATCACAGTACACCTTTATAACAAAATGTAATTAATATTGAGATTAACAAGGCAGATAAATTTGCTTATTTTTACTAATCCCCATCTTAACTAGGGAATTCAACATACCATATTTAACTTTTGTGATTAAATATCTCCATCATATTAATGCCAGATTCATGAGTGCAGAAATATTTTTTTCCAGAAACTCCTTTTCTTTTTACATCAAGAAACACTCCATACTAATAGATCTTTGTTTCTATTCTCTTGACTTTTATTTTTTTATCAATCCAACGTTAATACTTGTAAGCTTTTCAGATCATGATACATAAAGCTGTATTTTCAGAAATTCACATTTATTTTTAAAAAATAAACATTATGGAATTAAATCCTGTAGAATCATGGTTCACATTTATAAACATTATCAAATTTATCATAATTTTTTACACTAGGAAAAATAAATCTGCAACTAGATTGGTAAAAGAATTGGATGCATTACACCTTCAATTAAAAAATATTTCCCATTTTACAATATCTATTCCTTTAACTATAACTCTCAATCAAAAATACAAACACACAACAAATCCTAGCTAATTATCTATCTATTAAAAAGCCAAAATATATATGGTAGTTTTCATAATTGGTCAAAAAAATATATGCAATTGGCCCTTAGTTATAAACCAAAATCAACAATACCATTATTTATTTTGAAAGATTCAAATGTGACAACTGGAGAAACATGCCTTCTCTTATATACTATCACTTTAAATCCAAATTTTTAAACTTAATCCTATCCCAAATTTACCTCTTTTTTATTTGGACATTATGTTGAACATCATGGAATTATTAAATCTGATAGTGTCCTCAAATTACACAGAATTTCTGATAATATTCGTCCTGGAACTTATGCAATATCCAAATTCCTGCTTAACAATCTTAACCACTTCACAATTCCAAAAATTCACAATTTAATTCATCATTTATCCAAACAAATCCACATAATTTCAGAACTTTATTCTATCTCTATAGTTTTTTTCCTTAAAAAAATATTATTCCTTCTCACTTGGACAATCTTAGACCATATCCATGACTCCCATCCTTATTAAAATACTTGAATCTTTTATTAAAGATAAAATCCAACCACTCCTCTCTTCATTATCAAAATTTCAGTTTGCAGAAAAAGATTTGACTACTTTATCAGCACCTATTCTATTTAAAGTAATAATAAACCACATTAGACAATGTAGAAAAACACAATCCATTGCTGTGCAATTGGATATGATGTCTGCATTTGTCTAAGAATCTATACCTAAACTAGTACAACTATTTCAGGAATATAAATATACCAATACCCATACCTCAACATACTGCCAAATATGCTTATAAATAGAAAAGTTTACATAACTCTCAATGAAAAAATACTCCCTGGATTTCATCCACATAATTTATTCTTCAAGGCTCTCCTCTTAGCTCTCATCTCTTCACAAATTATATCAACCCCTTCTTTTGAAAATAGTGAACCTGATTGAAATCCGGTTCAATGGTGTTGTTATTAAACAAAAAAAAACAGAAATTTATTACGCTTTTAATTTTAATTAAACGTAGAGTTTAAATTTGCAATATTATTTAAAAAGAATGCATGTATCCAAGTATACACGTGTTTATATGTAAAACGAATTTTTTAAAAATATTTATCGATTTATTTTAAAATAGTTTTCATATACCGCCTGTTTTTAAATCCATTTGATTTAAAAACAAGCTGGCTAGCTAATTGCATTCCTGTTGCTTTTATTTTAATTATTGTAAACAATTTTGATAGCGGAGATTTGATTTTATGTTGTTGTTTTCATTTCAATAAACCCTGGGTAGAATTCTTAGATAGATTGAGCAGGAGATTAATATTTGCCCTGCCTAAGGTGTAGAAATTGGACAACAAGTAAAGTGTTTCGTGGGAAAATGGAGCAACGTATAAATAGCCCCGAAAATTTGGAGTGTCAGTTAATTCATTGTTCGTTGATAGACAAGCTGTTTATCAAGTGAGAATTTATATCAGCACAGACATTTAATTTCTTAAAGGACATCAGCTGTGATTAAATACTTTTGCCTACAACAAAATGAAAAATTCTATACTTGTTACTACCACCCGAATGGCTTGCTAACTCCACAAAAGACGAATCTCTGACTTCCAAGTTTGCTCCAGTAATGCCTTGAACACCTAAAAGAAGCCAGAACCTCTCTACATCTACCTTGCTGCCTAAAGAACCTGAAAATGAACTTAAGTAAAAGTGCACACTCTACATGAACATTGCTTTTACCGAAAGGTAATTATTTTCATTTTTATTCTTCCCAGGGTAAATTAATTCTCATTAAATCTCCGCTCAATCTAATCATAAATATGTCTTCTTAAATCAATATAGCCTCATATTTAATATTTGCTGTGTTTTCCAATATTTTATAGTGTGTCTTAGAATCTTAGTTTTAAGATTCTAATTTGCTTTCCGTTTTGTTTATTGGAGAGTGACGAATGAGTTTTATATTTTATACCTCGCTTTTATAAATGCTTTAGCAGCCTCGTATATATATATATTTTATGCTTACCTGTAATTATTTAGTATTCAATAATTAATTTGTAATTTTATACTCTGTGTTTACCCTAGTGCTTAACCTCCAAAAATCTTTTGGCTGATGACTTTATTGTCTGATTTTCGCAGGTGGAGATTTCTGCTTTCTAAGATCTCTAAAAGCAGAAATTAGAATTGTGTTTTTCTTTGTAATTTTATAAGTCATCAGCAGGAAGATAAAATTTATCCTTTCTTAAATTACAGGTGAGCGATACTTTCATTCTGCTAAAGTGTTTACAACTTTGAAGATTTTCGTACTCATCGTGCACTCTCCGATAGATTCATTTGGGTATTTATTACGTGTGCTTTAAATTTATCAGAGCATGTACTCAGAATTTGTTTGTAAGTTTATTTTCTTTTTGTTATTTGCTGGGACAGACGTAACTGTTTTTCTAATCATTTGCTTGTCTCTTATTGAGACCATTAATTATTAATTTTAAAGTAATTTTCGCCAATCGTTTGGCTGGGATTCACCAGTTTAATTGTTTCTTCATTTCAATGATATTTTTCGATTGTTCTTGGGGTGGATCAATCGCAGTTATTTTAAACGTAGTAATTGGTGCAGTTCATACCGATATAAGGACATTCAAGATCTGACCATGTTTAGATCTTGAACAGCTCATCGGCACTGGTTCTTTGATCTATTTCAAGGGCATATGGTCTAAGTATCTGAAAGGGAAAACCAGTGTTTAAGTGAATCCTCTGCTGAATGAAATTTGCTTCCTCCCTTTTAACTTTGTTTATTAGAAGATCAGTCAGTCTGTCATAGCTTTGCCTTTAGTATTTCTGGTACACGCCTGAGTTAACACATTTATTATGTCATAAACTTATATTTAATAATTTATTTTCTCATAATAAAATTTATGAAATATGTGTAACTTAATTTGGCTGACGTTTGTCTTTGTGCTTTTGTCTCAATTGTCTAAACAATTTAAGATCTCTTGTTTCTCCCTGAGTCTAGTCGGTGCAAACCATCATCATCATCTATTCTGATTACAGTAAACAAATTTTCCAGACATGTAGTGATCTGGTGGCACCCTCTGTTTCAGACTAGATTGAGTATCCAGTATAATAGAAAGCAAATTTCCAGTAATACATATTTCTATTATTAATCAAACCATTAATCACATCTCCTATATGGATGATTTAGTTATTTTTCTTCCATCAAAATTCTTTTTCCCTTACTTGACACTACTTGACAACTAACAATTTTTCTATCCACTTTAATAAAAAACAAATCTTCTACTTGGAATATTCTTGCAGGTAAACCCATTCCTTACAATTTTTTGTCTACTCCTCATAATTTTTGGTTTCCCAATGCATCTCTTATATAATACAATGAAAACTATTATTTAAATTCAGCTTATTGCTTCAGTAGAATGCACCATCAATGCATTATCCAAAGTGTACTGTTCAATATATGCTAATATTTCCTAAAATTAATTGTTTATTCATTATTACAGTTACTTCTTCATTTAAAAAAAAATATGTACTCACTTACCACCAAACTAATTTGGAATAAAAAATCAATAGTTATAAGCATAAGAAATATGCAAAAGTATATTAACCCTACTGCCACTCCACCACCCATTAACAATAATTTTATCAAAACCTTAATAATTCACATAAATAAAGACACTACTTTCTCATGTAATCTATTTCTAACTAAAATTAACTGTTAACAATCATATGAAATTGAAAAATATTAATAGTATATCAAATAATAGTCAATCTTTTTTGTAATGTAGTAGCAAATACATTAGAAAAAAGTTTAGATATTAACACCTGGAATCCAAATATCTGGACTTCTTAATAAAATAAATGTCAAAGACCTTCTTACTAATGATTTTCTCTTTTAAAAGTGACCCTTCACAAATGTAGATCCATTATGTGCCCTCTGTCATAAAAATGAAGAAACTGAACATTTTCTTGTGGATTGTTCCTCACTTCTTCCTTGTCATACTCTTATTACTAACACAACTTATTCAAACTCACTAACAATCAACCACCTCATAAAAAATATACTAAGTGATTATTTTCCCAATATAAAATTACTACATTCATCCTTTTCACACTCTGATTTATAAGATGGTATCTAAGCTTTAATCCAACATCTCACAATAATAAATCACTCTTTCTAAAAAAATTAAATAATATTAAGACCAGAGAGCACTAGCTGAAATTGTTATAGCTGCATGGAATCTGATCTCATTAACAACAACTCAGTTACTTGCCTATTGAATATACTAATTAATATGCATTAGATATATATTGATTGCTGCTCAATTATAGGAACATTTATCTTATTGATTTTCTACTTGAAATCTGTTTTGTTTCAATAAGACTGGAAATAATCTCTAATTTATACATAGTAAATCTAATAAAGTTAATTTAAAACTAAATAGTTTTCTTCTCAATATAAAAGTCAACGCTTTTTTATAAGCTATTCTAAACATTTACCAGAAACTCTTAAAGTTAATATATTTATGTGCACTATGTAAATGTTTAAATAAGTATTCAATTGTTTTTTTTTGTTTGTTTTTTGTTTTTTGTGTGTGTGTGTGTGTGTTTTTTTTGTGTGTGGTTTTTTTTTTTGTGTGTGTGTTTTTTTCATTCCTTTAACTATGTTCCTTTATTCAAAATGTAACCTTTATTAGACCTAATAAAATTTGTTTTTAAAGTAAAGTATTCAATTATTGACTAGTCAAGAAAAATGTAGAAAACAGGAAAACCACTAATTTTTTTTAATTTTTCAACATAACAAAAACGTTTGATATCATAAGTAAACAAAAACTTTTCAGAATATTAAAAAGCCTCGAATAAATATGAAGATTATCCAAGAATATTATGTCTTTCTAATAAAATGTAATTCCTAATCTGTTATTTTAAAACAATATACTTAACAGCTTTAAAGTTCATCAAAAGTTAAGATAAATCACATATTTTCTATTTTTTTTGTTAATGCTTTTGCTAATGTTTTATGTTATGAAATGATAAAAACTATTTGTGACTTTTTTTACATTGTAATTATAAATATGTTTTTCTTGGAATAAAAAATATAAACTTATAGTTAAATAAAACTTATTAAACTTTCAAAAAAAAACTTAGAATAACCCAAATGTGATATTTAAGATTAAAATATGATTTACCATTGTACCTATTATTGCATCAGTCTGAAACTTTGTAATTACATTTGACAAAAAATGAAAGTAATACAGATGTCATCTTCATTGTTTACAAAAATTATGAAATTAAATGAGGGATAAAGAGTAATAAATGCAGAGATACTGAAGTGTGTCATCCTATAGCAAAACATTAATGTGGTTGGTAGATATTGAAGAACTGACAACCATATTGTAAATAAAGTCATTTACAAAATTTAACAAGAGGAAAAAACTAAAAGGTAAATTAAAACAAATATATTTGGCATAAGTAAGTCACATCTATAAATGATTTTACTAATTACCCAATATAATATATAGAGCACAGACTTTCACATGACCCACAACTCCCCACACCATCTCATAACAGTGATACACTTGAACACATATATGTTGAAAAGATAAATAATCACCAATGTATGTATTTCATGCTAAACCAGAAATCATCAGTTGGTCCAGATTACCATCTCTACACATATATGCTATAAGTGCTCAGATATATATTAAGATAGCCAATTCTCATAGTTTAATGGACAGGCTTCAATTTATTCCACACTCCAACTCTTCAACTGTCCATCCAATTTAAAATCTGATGATGGAATGCTCAAAAGCCACCCTAAGGCTAAGATTCTTGTCACACCCATGTTGCCTTTGAGCATTTCATCATCAGATTTTCAATTAGATGGACAGTTGAAGAGTTGGAGTGTGGAGTAGACTGAAGCCTGTCCATTAAAGTATGAGGATTGGCTATCTTAATATATATCTGAGCACTTATAGCATATATGTGTAGAGATGGTAATCTGGACCAACTGATGATTGCTGGTTTAGCATGAAATACTTATATTGGTGATTATTTATCTTTTCAACAATATCTAGAGTTGTAAAATCTTGCACTGGAAGACAAAATTAACATTAGAAAAGATGGTAAAAAAATCATATTTCTAATCAAGATTAGAAATAGTTAATACTGCTTTAT
>JAQFVV010012462.1:1038186-1067467 GCA_028023455.1 Epiperipatus broadwayi
CAAATATTGAAAGATTTAGCCATGGTAAATGGTATTTACACTAACCTTTACTCATCTGAAGTAATATTAAAAATTATCATTGTATTTATTCCTGATAATGATATTATTTTTATATGTGTGATGTAGCCACATCCTGTATCTGTATCTTCATCTTTCTAATATATAATTAATTATATTTACAACTAGATAAATATTTATTTATTTGAATAATACTTGACCTTTTTTCCCTATGATCTATTTATTGGACAATTACTATTATTTTTTTACTATTGTTTTGTGTTTATTTATTTACATTTTATTTTCTAATCGTGTGTAGTATTAATATATCAATATTTTTATTTTACTTTTTAAATATAAATTGATTGCTTTTATGTAATTACAGTTCCTCAATTTCAAATAAAGCAAAAACAAAAAGTTAATGACAAAAATTATTAAAACGTATTTTAATACATTGTACAGGCTTAAACCTGCATTTATATATGTAATATACGCGGGGTTTGAACTCAGACTTTAACATGATCCACCACTCTCAGTGCCATCTCATATTGCTGACCCACCTGATCACACACATGTTGAAAAGATAAATAATCACCAATACATGTTGAAAAGATAAATAATCACGTATATTGGTAATTATTTATCTTTTCAACATGTATGTGATCAGGTGGATCAGCAATATGAGATGGCACTGAGAGTAGTGGGTCATGTGAAAGTCTGAGTTCGAATCCCACATGTATTACATATATAAATGCAGATTTAAGCCTGTACAATGTATTAATTTATATAAATAGTGTGTAAAAGGTCTGCCCATCCCTCACATATGTATGTATAAATGGATTATTCTCCTGCACATGAGGGGTCAGAATGACTAATATGTCAACATGGATAGGATGACAGCCTTGGCACTAACAAGGGCTTTGAACATTCCATCATCAGATTTTCAATAAAATGGAAGGCTAAAGAGTTGTGAGTTGGAATAGTATGAAGCCTATCCATTAAAGTATAAAGATTGGCTATCTTAATATAAAGCTGAGTACTGATTATATATATATGTGTGAGGATAGTAATCTAGACCAACTGATGATTGCTGGTTTAGCATGAAATACATATATTGGTGATTATTTATCTCTTCAACATGTGTGTGATCAGGTGGGTCAGCAATATGAGATGGCATGGAGAGTGGTGGGTCATGTGAAAGTCTGAGTTCAAATGCCGTGTATAAAACGTATTTTGTAAAATTATCAAAAGACTAACTGAAAAGGTAAAAAGTAATTGAAAAATAAGAAATATATCGTTGTGTAGGATTTATTATTATAATTTTCTACTTCTTCTTTTCCTGTGTATTGATTTCTATTATGACATAGCATACCATTTACACCTTTTCTAAACACTTTATCAATACTTTTATTTATATCAAACTAATAGTTTCGACTGCCCTGCAGTCATCATCAGAAACTACAATATTCAAATATATAGTTATACAATTAATACACTTATCCACATATTGATATACATAATTAAATTCACAATATAAATATAAATAATTATAGATCTTAATATAACCCTTATAAATAATCATTTCCCATTTTATTACTTTACCTTTTAAATAATTTTATCAATATTTTATATTAATTTATTTTATATCTTTTTATTTTATTTTTAAAATATTATTTAATATAATAAATACATCTTTAATATTTATTTTACTATTTAACCAACTTTTTTCCAGTTACAGCTACAAATGTGACAGTTTGATGTCATTCAAATCCCGTCATTTTTAACATTACGGTAAATCTTTACCATCATTTGAAAGGTTATAAAAGTTCCGTAAGATGCTGCCATCTCTTGAATTACTTTACAAGTAAAAAATCAATAAAACTGACATTGAAGGTCTAACAAAGAAAAAAGGCTGTCCTTTCTTGAATCTGATTGGCTATTAAATTTCGACAACAAAGAAAATGGTTGTCAATAATTCGATTTCTTTTGTTTCATTTCGAAAATGATAAACAAATGTTTTAGACTATTTTAAAAGTATTTTTTGACAAATTATAAATTATTTTGATAAAATATGCTAAAAATAAAATTATTTTAGAAAAATAGTTAAGACTTTAGCAAAAATTATTTACTTATCCACAATGTAAAATTGGGAAAAAAAATCACTGATGTCAGCAAAACTTTTTGGTTGGTGAGTAACATTCATTTTACATTTGCCACTACCAAATATTTTTATAATTATAAATAAAAATTTATTTTTGAACAAAACTTTTGTTTACTTTCATAACCTGACAAATTATTAATATACTTTTTACAAATGAAACTAAAATGAATATAATATTAAAAGATAAATATATCTTGATGCTTGAGTTTGTGAATTGACCAATTAAAAGTTTAAACTTTTACCTCACTCAGCCAATAAAATAATCAGCAAAAAAGAGGTTAATACATATTATTATCATTTTTCTTATATTATAAAATCAACTTCTAATCTTGTCTTATTTTTATTAAATATTTTTATCAATTAACTTTACCCACATTACAAATTATTTTTTATTTTTTATTACAAAAAATTACCTATCTCTTGTTAATTCTATTTCCAAAACTCAACTGACAAAAAAATTCAAAATTTGTACTTGTTTAACACTCCCTCTATTGTCATTTTCTTTACCTTTTTTTTAACTTTTTATATTCTAATTATTATTAACAATTATTTATAAAATTACTGTTCTTGCCCAAATTCTCTATTAAGACTTAGTTTTATACTCTTAATCAAGATTGCCTTTTGAATTTTTCTATCCTTTCTGATATTTGTGTAATTAATCATTTTTATACAATCTTTTTTTAAATCTATGACCTGTTTCCAATGAATGCAAATAAATAGGTGCTCTCTTATCATATTTATGTTGAATTAATCTGGTATAAATTGAATTCTTTGTTTCTTCCACATAATTAGTTTTTATATTTTTACTTTTACATGATTTGCATTCACTTTTATATACACCATTTATAATGAGATATTATTTTATATAGTGCAATGTTTTTACACTGTAATAGTGATATTAGCGATTAAGCCAATGCACATGTGCTTTTAAATATAAATTATAAATGAATGCTCTCACTTTAATACAAAAAATTTTAAATATTACAAGAAAAATAAGTTTTGGGAAATGATAGCTCTTCAAGAAAAGTAAATTACATTGACAGCTACAGACTGAATAATGACACTATGGGTTGAATTAAAGTATAATTCTTTTGTTTTACCACTGGCTATTTTTTAAACATTTTTTCTTATATTTCTTCTCAGTTATTAACATTATTTTTAATTTTTTGTTACATTTTACCAATTTGAATTTAAAATTATTCAATTTTTAGAAGCTGAATTAAAAAAATTATGTGTATTTTAGATTAATATTTTAACAATAAAAAACCGACTGAAAATGAAACTGATGAATAATATGGTTCTCAGATTTAAGTAATACACCAATACAAAAATTAGACAAGGATTAAATAAGTTGAAAAAGCATACTGATATTAATGAGATTTCTTTAATGTATAATTATTGTATTAAACTGTTGCATTGCTATAATTGATATATTATTAAATGAGACTTTTAAAGAAATAGAATTTATGATTATAATTATAATTTAACAATACTGTTAAGCCCTACTTCTTAATTAATAAGCAAATAATGCATATTAGAAAAATGTGTTGATTGTTTATGAATAAGAGATGTTAGTTTACCATCATTTTTTTTAAATGTAATCTATATTTTGGAAGGCTTTGAAAAACAAGCTGAAAATTTAAAATTTTCTAATTTACAGTTAAAAATTATTGGTAATTTGTTGTAATATGAATTAAGACTAATAAGTGACATAAGAATTTTATATCATTTGTGAGGATATGTAGCACTAATGCAGTCTTTCTATTAAAGGTCTTACATTATTAAAACTACCGCAAATGTAATCATTGTAAAATTACAAAAAAAGGTTCAATTCTGGCACTACCATTTTTTACATTTTCTGAACAAGTTATTTATTGGATCTTTATAATCCAGTTTAAGATAAAAATTCTGTAAATATGTTTTTCAGAATATTGTGTGATTTAGCACATTGAATTTAAATGTCAATATTTTTTGGATTAAACACATCACATTTGGTGCTGAGATGTCATATAACCTTTTATGTAATTAAAAATTCAATTTATAATATTTAATAAAGTTATATTGACTACATTGGATCTTTGATGCCACAGTGTTTTTATATAGTTATGTTTTGATTTTTTTTTCAAATTTCTTGAAAGATTATTTTTTGTACTTCTTAATAAAAAAGCTTTAAATAAGATACATAATATTGCAAATTCAAAATGTGATTTAATTATCATTTTAAGTACTTTTATCAAGCTCATCTATTAAATATATGGCTCTTCAAAAACTCATACTACTCTATTGTTTGTTAATGTTATCTATCAACTTTTTTCTGTTTCTATTTTTCTCTCTATTATTCATCACAGTTTCTTTTAACAAGATAATTTACCTTTAAGAATATGTTATTCTTTGTTTTTTATACTTTTTTTACTAAATAACTTTTTTTCTTACCTTATTAACACTTTTCTATTTAAACCTATCCTACTAATTTATTTTTTTATTATCTTTCAAATTCACTTTTTCATAGTTCTTAATTTTTTCACCTTGTCTATATTATTTTATTTAAAAAATGTCATAATTTAGTGAAGTGTAAAGAAGCAGACTTTGGAATTAAAAGTCAATTAATCATGTCCAAATCTCTCACTAACTTTTCAAACTTCTTATGAACTTTTGAGCAATAAAACCATTCAGTTATAATTTTTAAAAAAATCTTGCATAATCTTAAAAAAACAATAAGCCTTTTTTCTTAATTGAAATTTGAACAAGCTTATAAAGGAAATATTTAAAAATTTTAAACATTTTTAATATTTTTTTTAGTTAAAAATTCTTAACTTTTTCTATCTTTCTTCATAATACACATTAGAAACAATATTTAACAGTCATTTTTATAACTTTTTTTTAACATTCGAATATGGCTTAGTATATTGTAGTTATATTTAATATTTTATTAATTTATTTACCTATAATAATAAATGCCTTTAAATCTATGAAAAATTGAAATGGTTTAATTCAATTAACTATTTTTAAAAATTTCTGTTACACAAAATTTCAAAGGTGATTTTTAAACTTTTAAAATAAATAAATTAGTTTATGTTTATATATATATATATATATATATATATATATAAATATATATATATATATATATATATATATTGAATTAAATATTTCTATGGATTATTTTATAAAAAATAGAAATAAGATAATATCCTTGTAAATAGAGAAAAATGTTAATCTTTATTATTTCCAAGAAATGATATAAAATTTAAAAAAAAAACATGTATTAAATACTTATAAATTAATAAACTAATTGCAGTAAGCTTTTTTTCTATGATAATGTAGTAATTCTTTATTTTATGATTAATGACATGATTAATGTTTAGAAATTATTATATTGAACTGTTACATGAAATGCTAATCAGTATTGCATTTTAAATAAAAAAGTAAAAAGCAAACAGAATTATTTAATACATATCTATTATTTACATGAAAACATGTTATACCAATATAAAATAAGCAATATTTTATTTAAAGTTTTTACCTTTTTTAAACTTAATAAACTTAAAGAAGTCAAACTATAACAATATATTTAATATTAACATATATGTGGCTTTCAATTTAAAGAAAGTTTATAGAAAAGTTATTTTTTTATAATGAATATTTTAAAATATTAATGTTAATTGAAAAATAAACTACTTACATCTAAGCTGTTTTAAACATTTTGAGGAACTTTTTGTTTTTCAGAAGAATGTTTTTCAATTCTTAGAAACGTATTAATAATAAAAATCTAATATATTTTATGTTCATTAATAAAAATATTATTGAAGTAAAAGAAATTATATTTGAAATAAAAAAATAAGCTTTCAAAATAAATCAAAATATACCTTTTGTTTAACAAGCAAATGTTGAACATTTTCTATTGCATTGTGTAAAAAGTGTCCAAAAAAACTGTTAAGGAGTAGTAAAAAATGTGTGATAATTAGATGAAATGTTAATATGGAACTATTCGTTTTATACTCAGATATTAATTGTTATATCTTTATTGAGCATTTATTAAATTATTATTTTATCATCGGTTACAAAACAACCTACATTCACAATGTAACTACCATATCTCCTAATATCACAGAGCACAATTACAAATAAACAGAAAAAAAGTTACTATCCATTTATAATTTTACTCTATAATATTAGGAGACAGTATTTGCATTGTACAATGTTGATTATAGTATTATTCATTAGTTAATTAAGATGTCTGTGTAGCACTATGCATATATATATATATATATATATATATATATATATATATATATATATATATATATATATATATATATATATATATATATATATATTTCTTGGGTTGTATATATAAAAGACATATTTTGCAGGTTCATCCATGTTAAAATATTTTAAATATAGATATACTGACATTTCGACTTGGTAACACAAGTCGTCCACTGAGTAATAAAAAGTAGAAAGATGGTTGTAGACGTGCTACAATCACTGATTTGAAAAAACGTTAAAGTTCCACCAATAGTAAAAATGTTAAATTAAGAATGTTTTTTAAAAAATCTTTCCAAATAGGATTCTCATCATCACTCAACTTAGATCGTTTCTGTAGCCAAAACTATTTTAAATAGAGCAATTAACCTTTCAGATAAGTCACATCTGAAAGAAGAAATAAATCATATTAATAGTGTTTTATTAGCAAATAGTTACAATTATAAATTTATTAAAAAAGCATTATTTCAAGCCCAAAATGGACAAAATAGGAAACAAAAAGATGATAAATCAGCTATTAGGATTTGTGTTCCATATGTAAAAGAAACTACAAACAGTATTGGACGTATATTGAAATGCTATAATATAAATGCAGTGTTTTCTACTCATCAAAATATAAGCAATATAATAACCAAGCCTAAGGATTCAATCCCTTTTGAATTTCATGGTGTTTATCAAATCTCATGTGAAAATTGTAAGGCTTCTTGCATAGGTATGAGCAATCGTCACATCAGTGTTAGGAGAGATGAGCATGCTAATGCAGTTAAACAACATTTATCATCATCAGCACTCTCACTCCATACATACTATGGATTCAGGCTAGTACCAGGATCATATACAGATGTGATAATCTATACCAGTGCAAAATTAGAGAAGCCATTGAGATACTTAAAAGGACAGATTGTACCAATAAGTGAGATGATACAAGCAAACTCCCTCCTATTTGGAAAGATTTTTTTAAAAAAACATTCTTAATTTAACATTTTTGCTATTGGTGGAACTTTAACGTTTTTTCAAATCAGTGATTGTAGCGCCTCTACAACAGTCTTTCTATTTTTTATTACTCAGTGGATGATTTGTGTTACCAAGTTGAAACGTCAGTATATCTATATTTAAAATATTTTAACATGGATGAACCCGCAAAATATGTCTTATATATATATAAAATAAATAATCTTTTTCGATTATAGAATTTTATTCAGCATGCAAAGAATTCTGCTTAATGTTTTTAAAAAAGTTCTTCATTTACTAAAACAAAAAATTCTTTCACTGAATTGGCCTGTCAATATTTCAATGAAATCATATTCATCTTTATTTTATGCTAAGGTTGTAATAAAAAAAAACTGCTGTATCTCAAACAATAACAAGATTGTGATGGAACATGAATTAAAGAACCTTCATTCATATGTACATTAGATTCATATCCATATTGGGTCAAAATAGGTGGATTAACAAACATTTTTGTTTCCTTTTCAGTTGATTTATATAAAATGATTTTAAAAAAAGAAAGAAATAAAATAATGGGCTTCCGTATGGTTGAAACATGCTATAGATTATTATATTTATTTAAATTGTTTGGCCTTTTTTTTAAAAAAAAATCATATTTTTACAAAGTAGTTAGAATCAGAGATGTAAACAATTTTTAAAATATATGAAGTAAAGATTGATATAAGTTTTTGATTGAAGGTATTTTTATGCTCCCTAATTCTGAAATCAATACATCTACACAAATTCTTGGACATTATGAACATAGAATTTCACAGACATCTTGATATTTTAAAAGTAATCAGTCTTTAAGCTTATGAAAAAAACAAGAAGTTTTTCTAGTGGAAAATGTCGACTTAATGTGAAAATTCGAAAATTATCCACTAATCCTCTCAGTAGTTATTTTAATACAATTAAAGCAACTCTATAACCAGTTAAAAAAATTTCAATTTTTCCATTTATTCTCTTCTTTATTTCAATATTATATAAAGCTTATATATAATGTTTTTACTATAACCATTAAAAAGCAGTCAAAATATTTTTTGGCACAGAAAATATAAGCAGGATAATGAAGAGAATTAAAATTGAGATATATATTTGTATGTGTGGATTTTTTATACAAAGATATTGATAAAGAGCCATCTGATTTTTTAATAATCAAAACTTCTAGAAAACAAAGTGTTTTCTTATTTTCAACTTTCATGGTAAATTTAGTATTGGGATGCCATCCATTAAGAAAAATAAAAAAAATTCAAAACATCCATATCATGATGCCATATAATAAATGCATCATCCACATATCTGAGCCAAATAAAAGGTCTCTTAATAATTGCATTCAATATTTGATTCTCAAAATTGCAAATGAAGAAATCAGCAACTATAAGTAATAAACATTGTTTATATTTTTTTGAAAATCATAAGTTAAAAATTTACTTTCAAGGCAATGTTATGCCAATGGAGTAATAAAATGGGGTAAATTACTGTATTAAACTATTATAAATATGCCTTGATAACCATAGTAAAGACATCACAACTAAACTAAATACTTCACTTTAAGCAAACTTTAGATTTTTAATAAAAGAAATAAAGTAAATTGAATTTTTAATTCTAGATAAAAAATATTATCTGCCACTGATTCAAAACATTGGGCTAAGAATCAAACTAAAAAATATGTGAAAAATCCTATCAAGTTTATGAATTTCAGTTAAACCATAACATTTAGTGCATAATTATGAGCCTTCTCTAGAAGAAATTTTAATTTTTATAACTTCATCCATTCTGGAATGTTTTATAAAATGTTTAGACTTTTTTTTTTCTAAATATGTTAGAAGATCTAACAATCTTTTTATAAGTGACATTATTTAGTAAATGTAAAATTTTATCATTATAATCTAAGCCATCAAATACAAAAGGTTAAATTATCATTATCTTCTTGAATGATAATTAATACACAATGCAATCCAAAAAAGTTTCTATATAACAAACATTTTCAAGTACTAAAAAAACACTGATTATTATGGGTTTTAATTTTGCCACATATTTTCTAGATTCCAAAATGCATTTAGAAATCTGTAAGCATTTTAGTCTTAATTAAGATTTTAGAATATTGACATTTGAAATGAGAATATTATCAAATCCTGAGGTATACCAATATGTAATAATTGTACTAAAAGTGCCTAATAACATTAAGAAGATTAAAATTGGTAAAAATAAATTGCAGTTTGATTTTACTTCCCAAATATTCACAGTAGTTTTATAACTATTTTGTAGTTTAAAGAAGGAAGCAAACATAACCAAACTAAATTTAAGCTTGTAAAGGAAGAAGCTGCAATGATAGAGTTATCATCATCATCATCATCATCATCAACCATTATCAATCCACTGTAGGATGAAGGTCTCTCCATGTTTAATCCATCTTCTCCAATCTTTAGCTTCTCTTCTCCACATCATTCCTGCACACTTTCTTATTTCATCCATCCATCTCACATGTGGTATCTTTCTGGATCTTTTACAATCTCTTGGAATCCAGTTTAAAATTTCAATTGTCCATCTATTATCATCTCTTCTAGCAATATGTCCAGCCCAACTCCATTTTAATTTTTTAATTTTTTCAGGCACTGAGAAGAAAGACCATGATGTTTCTTGATCTTAAACTCAGAGATAAAAAGCCAATAAACTCACCATGATAGTTAATGTGTATTGGAGAGCATCCCATCTGTGTTCATATACTATATGAATAATCACATAGTAATAACTGCAACAACACAAACTTATGGAGTGGACATTAGGAATTTGCCCTGCTCGTTTCTTTAAGGCCTCCAAAAAGAATCAAAGGGTCTCCTTTCAGTTAATAGCAAACTCCTTTTTGCAGCCAGTGATAGAGTAACTGACTCTATCAGAAAATCCACAGATGGCAGATCCACTTTGTAACCTCTGATTTTGGAATATTGTATTATTTTATAGCTATGAATTATTCAATTACTTTTTGTTTAATATAAATCATCTGCTTTTGAAATTGATTTTATAGTTTTAACAATAAAGCTTGAGAGTTCAAAAAATGTTAGCAAGAATTTTCAGACAGAAAAAGCAATAAAACAACTGGGCTGTAAATAAATATTAATAAGTGAATTAATGAACAAAGAATTATATTAAAAATTAAAATTATTAATATCTTGATTAAAAAGTATTATTTATGAAGTTAGTGATGCTATTTGTATGAAATTAAAGGCAAAGTTTTAATAAATTCTGGAAATGATATTTGGATGCATAAGATAAGATAATACATAACTATAAACAACTTAATATTGTATATAATAGGACCATCAAGAGAAAATCAAAAATTAAATACATATATAAGAAAACAAATAAATATCACTGATATAAATATTGGTAAAATTAAAAAACTGAATTGAAAGTGAATTGTCAATATTAAAATAGATAGGCAACTAAAATTTGAAATTGGAATCCAAAAGTTATTATATGATTATGGGTGAAATAGAGATAAAAAAGATATATGCTGAAATAATGTAAAAAAAAAAGCTGTGCATTAAAACTATTGAAATATTTTGGGGAGAGATTTTCACCTTAACCTTTATGTTCCTGTTTACAATTTTGTTACTTCATTTTTATTACAGGCAGGATGGCTCAGCTGGTTAGAACATTACCTTAAAATTCAATACTCAAAAATCTAAGGATCCATGTTTGAATCCCATGCTAATACTGTCACTGGTCAGTCTAGCAACACTTAAAAAAGAGGGGAGAGTAATAACTCTCAAAACATTATGCATATACTAACCTGTTTGATGTGCTATTACTAACAGTTGAATGTATTTGGAATATTTAAACAAAGTTATTTTTTTCTAAAGACATACAATACACATATTAAATGATGAAAATAGTCCAATATAAAAATACAATTAAAATGCAATATTTATAATTTGATTAATACTTTAGTAATTTTTTAATTTTTCTTTTATACTAATAAAACTGGAATTATTTTTGATACAAATATGTAATCTTAGAGTCAGTTTTTATCCCAGTTCATTTGTAAAATACTAATGTAATATCACCATATTTAAAATTTCATTTTATATTCTAAACTGTTTTCTCGGTATTTTCCTGCTAATGTATGATTCAAAGTTATAGGATATTGGTAAAATGTTAAAATTGTAACAGCTGCCAAGAAAAGTCACTTGTGTCTTGAATACTTGATTTAAAAAACTAATATAGAAATAGGATAATGTTAACTAATAGTTATAAAGTAATTAATAAAATTGGAAACACTGTATATATATATATATAAAGTTTAAATAATAGTTCATTTTGCACAAATAAAAAAATTAGAATTTACATAACCCAACACAAGCGCACATACAAATTTAACATAAATTTATATCTCCTAGCTTAGTAATAATGCTCATAACTAGGGTTGAATTTTTATATTTAAGCCTAATAAAAATATTAACTAGCCAATCTTGGTCTACAATTGAATATCTTAATATTCTTATCTAGAGGATAAAGTAAGAATCAAAAATTTAAAACTCCCTTTACCCAAAAGTTGCTAGGCCTAATGAGTATTAGTTTCTCTTTGCTTTTTCCTCTATGAGAAGTAAAAAGTACTTCTGTTACGATTTTCCACTTTAGTAGACTATTTAAATACCGTGTTATTTCTGTCTGTACTTTGGTATATATATTGGCAACTTCTTTTCTATAATTATCGTTTGATAAGTTTTATAAAAAAAAAAAAACAAGCTATTTAATCAAATTTACTTACAATTTTTAGCTATATCTACATATTTTATAACAGACACGTTTTATAATCTATTTTACTTAGCAGAATCCATTCAAAAGTATCAGAACTTTTCCCTGGTGAAAACAATTTCAAGTTTTTTAATAACAAACTTTTTTTTTTTATTTAAAAAATTTTCACACATTTTTAACACACAATTTATATTAGTAACATTTTGTTGTCAGATATAGTGGGGTTTTTTTGTTTGTTTATTTAAAAAGATTTTTTTTTCTTTTTGTAATAACTTTTGTTTTAAAAGACAAAGATTTTTATATATAAATCACTAAACATCACATGATCACCATGACGTTAATGCATAGAGAGTGTTATCTCTATGTTAAACTTTTATATATAGGTCTATTTTTTAATTATAGGTATACGTTTTTAAACCACTGTGACAAATTTAAAATAATTCTGAACACCAAATGTAATAGGATTTAATGCAATTCATGCATTTGATCTTTAGTATCTACTACTTTGCCATTACACTAAGGTACACAGAAAATATATATAGTTGTTTTGCCTCAATGCTCCAGGCTTAAAAGCTTATTTACCATCATCTTAATATCTTCAAATTCATTCTTATTCTTACTTTGGAAAAGGAGAGGGGGTCAAAAACGTTTCCAAAATATTTTTTTTTGCAATATATGTTAATAATACCAGTATCACCATCTATTAGTAATGGTATTTTTTTAAACAGTATAATCTCTAATCTTATATTTTTACTTTTATATTCATTGGAACATCTCTGGTTTTGTTTGTTGGAGTTAAAACAACCAAAAATAGTAGCATAATCCTGTCAAGCATTGGTGGTCAAGAGGTCAGCAACGGCTGCTTTACAAGCAGTTGTCTCGAGTTGGCGGATTCACTTCCCAGCTGATGCTATGACTCATGAGAAAAAAAAATAGCAGCATAATCCTGTTCCCAATTTTTTTTTGGTGGGGCGGGGGAAATTACATTACTTCCAAAATCAGAAAGACAAAATCTTTCCCTACTTCTATCTTTTCATTATTTGTTTGAATTTTTTTTAGTGCATCTTACTTACAAATAAACATAATCTTTATTCCTTTGTAGTATTATCTGTACATTCAAATATGTGAGTGTTCTGCATTCTATAATAAAATCCACTTCTTCTTTATATCGCAAAGATATTTTTATTTCAATACCAAAGTTTTGTTTATGCTTTTAGGACTCTTATTCTCTTCTGCATTGCCAATTCATAATTATATTGTTGTATATCATTATTAATTCTTATAATATATATATATATATATATTACAAAACATTAGTTATTCAATTCTTTTTAATGGATTGACCTTAAATTCTTTTGTATTTTTTTTATACAGTATCTTGTCTCAATAAAAAAAATTGCCTGTAAATTACTGCTTTTTTATATTATGTAAATTTCTTGAAGTTCTTAATAGAGCAATAGATATTTTCTTATTGATTTCAATTAAGACTGAATCATTTCTTCCAAATCCTGTTAATATTTAAAATGATTAGCAAGGTGAAGTGTTTCTGAAGTTAGGAATAGCAATTGTTCAGACTGTCTTGCTCAGTAATTTTTGCTCTAGTTTTGTATTAACATATATCTTACATTTGTCTAATCAATTAACACTTCTTTGTTAAATCTATTAAGAGCCCTTCAATATTGAAATACATATTTCTTGTTAATCAAACTATAATCGAATTTTGCTTTATTTTCATTGGACACTTCTAAGTCCATTTAATATATATATATATATATATATATATATATATATATATATATATATATATATATATATATATATATATATATATATATATATATATAGTAATGAGTTGTATTTATAAATATTATACAAGTACATACATAAAAAATACATATTAACATACTACATGATCATTGTCTTCCTATATGAAAAATACATATTAACATATTACATGATCATTGTCCTCCTATATGATATCAATGTTTATTCCATGAATTATAATTTGATGATTTTTATTAATCCCAATAATTCTTTTTTTTTTTATTAGGTATTAACACTCAAAACCTCATTCCCCAATATTATTAAAAAAAGGAGAGATCCTTCTCTTTCTAGAGTTGTTTATAACCCACCCCCCCCTTTCATTTTCCCAACCTTAATTCTAAGGTTACAGCCTTAGTAAATTATTACTTAATATAATAATGGGCATTTAATAAAATTTATAATTAATCCCAATAATGTAAATCTACCATAAACAGTTATCCAAAACAATACTTTTGTTATTACAATATTTTTCAAGTGTTTAACTTTATTCTCCATTTAGCAGGTATTTAACATTATAATGACATTATGAATGAACAGACACCAATCTCCATTTATAATGACACACCCTATAAATAAACTGATTTAAATCCTCTGTTAAATCACTTCATCGATATTATAAAATTATATCTATGGTGGAAAACAATTCTTATATACAGTATTATGTTGTTAGCTTTTTTATTTCATTATTAAAAACATTTTGTTCCTATGTTATATTTATTTTAGTAGGGGGATATTAAGATAAATTTGAATGCAAATTCATTAAAAATTATAATTAATTTATTTATTAAAAAATCAAAAATTTAAACAGATATTCACAATATGTATATGCAAAAATGTTTTCCTGAATATTTGTGATGATGGTATTTTAGATCAGAAGTATATTCTTTTATTCTTCTCTTTCACTTTCTTTTCATATCTTCATATAATCATATATATTACTTATAACACTTTTTTTCATATACACTTTAATGCAACCAATTTTCTTAAAATTAATTAATTAAAGCAGAGAAGAATATAGAGTTCTGATGAAGACTGCTGGTCAGTCGAAACTGTAAAGAAAATAAAGAAGTTTTTAAGAAAATTAGTTGCATTAAAGTGTATATAAAAAAAGTGTTATAAGCAATATATATGATATTTTAGATGTGGTAATATGTTGGACTATTTCCATCATCTATAATTAAATGTTAAATGGCTAGAAAATTTGGATTTTAGTTATACGCTTTTCCAAATACAAACAACTGTTAGTAATAACACACAAAGACAACACTGGTTAGTAGATTACACACTGTTTCAAATGATATTATTCTCCACTCTTCTTTGGGTGCTTCTGGCCTGATAATAATAGATGTAAGCATCTAATGTGAATAATGAATTTTATTATTATCTTATGTAAGATAGGAATACCAACAAATATATATAACTTATCCCTCAATTCATCTATAAAAAGAAAAAATATTCTGCAACCTTGGATTCAAATTAAAATATCTGAATTTGTTTCATTTCAACTTGCAATGAAAAATAGTTATGTAAACCAAGACAGTTCTCATTGAATTTATTAGGAGGTTATCGTCGATTAGCCACCAAACACCACCTGATGTCACTGTTGCTAGTCAAAACTAATAAATATAATATTACCAGGCTGATTTATAGAAATATAATGGTACTGGACTGATTTATAATTGCCTTTTTTATCCTACTACATGTCATCATGTAGCACTGGAAGTTACAGGGAGGGGAATCCGATGTTTTTTCTGATCTGAAAGATTGTCCAACACATGCAGACAATTTTTAAAACATTATCCATAATCAGCACATTACTGGGCTGATTTACAATTGACTTCTTTTTACACTACTACATGTCAGTGTGTAGCCCTGGAATTCACAGGGAGAGGGGTCCAATGTATTTGATGATCTGAAGGATCGGCCATCACAACATATACAACATTTTTAAAAACAAAATTATTTAATAAAATCTAATATTTTCTTTTTTCAATTAATGTCTGATGAAAAAAAAAAAAATTCAACATTATTTTAAAACAATTTATGAACCACAATTCGATTTGAAAATTCCCCTTTCATCAAGCCAAGCTTATGCTTTGAAAGCCTCATAGCTGTCCTTGTGCAAAATACATTTTACATATGATTTTTATATAATGACTGAAATGTACACTTTTGAAATTCATTTAACCATAAAAATATGTGTACAGAAGCATGTCTTTTGTCTTACAATTAATACTATCTAAAATGCATCAAGTCCTATAAAAATAAGTATTTTGAATGCACATGCAAACCTTAGGACATCATACTGAAGCAATCTGTGAAGTGTGTGATAGTACTGTGAAGCACAAAGGCTGCTTAGTGGCCAATATGAACAGAACTGCTCTGTAGGCCATGTGAGCAGTATATTTCTGTGCTTTTGCATGCAAATAGTGACATCAAATGGTGTTTGGTGGCTAACCAACAACCACCATTAGGAGTAATATAATAATAAAATTAATAAACATTATCTTTCAAAATTAAGGAAGATTTGATTTTTGTATATTGTTTTCTTATATAAAATAATTCTATAATTTGTTAATTATGTCTACATTTGCATTATTATAAGAGTAGTAATGAAATAGCAGAAAGAAATATTATGATTTGATATTTAGTTTTATATTTTGCTTATAAAATGGAGTAGATTTATTGTGCAAGAACTAGATATTATAGTACATGAACAAGCAAAATATTAAATATTAAATTGAATATTTAAATAATGCTTCAACCTTAATTTAAGAATAAAAGTGTGGAAATGAACTTATTGGAATATTCCAAATGTAACAGCTTGCACTAAAATTTTTGGAATATCAATTGCCATTTAACAAACACTAACTGATTTAGAAATGATACCAAAAATAGTATCATTATACATAACATTAAAAAAAATTGATTATTTATACTGTTTTCTTATGTAAAATAATTATATAATTTGACTTATAATTATATTTTTGTAATAATAATAGAGAAAAGTATAAGGGAATTTTTTTCTCATGTGTCATAGCATCAGCCAGGAAGAAAACCCACTAACCCGGGACAACTACTTGTAAAGCTGCTATTGTTGACCTCTTGACCACCAATGTTTGACTGTAAGGGGAAATATTATTAGTTATATTTGTATTTTTATATCTTTTTATTATAAAAAGAGAGTACAAGAATTAGATATTAGAGCATTTATGTTTAATAAGATTTGAATATTAAATAATTTATTTGTAAACGGTTATTCACAGAAGTTACAAGTTTTATATTTATTTTATCTTTATGTACCAAGGAAAGAATAGCACATTTTTTTCCAGTTCATTGTTATTATTTATTGTCATGGTGTTTGACATTTATTGTATAAATAACATTATTGTATAAGCCTTCATCTGTATATTGTAGCCATTGAATTACTTCCATTTTTTAACTTCAAATTTTATTTAATTACCTGTTAAAAGATTTTCACTTTTAAAGGAATTTGAATTTGGTCTCTTATTTTAACATGTGCTTTTATCATGAGAATGTTTTCTAAATTATTCTGTATAATATAGCAAAACAATATTTAGTTTTATATTCAAATTATATCACATCCATACCATTAGCTTATATTTTTTAATAATTGAGTAAATCAAGATTAGTTAACTGAGAGAGATATAGAATCATCATAACTTGCATTTCTACTTTCTGAAACTTGGGTAAAAATAAAATAATAATTATTTATGTGTAGTAATACTAAATATATTATAAAAGAAAGTCAATGGCATCAGATTAATAAGACATTTGGTTAAACACTTATGTCTTTAAACTTGTTTGATTGTTTTTATTAGAGAATATTAATAATTCATAATTAAGAGTGGTAGATCCTAAATTTTATTTGACATTGTAGGTAATATCACTTTGGAGGAATCATTATTATATTCTCAAAATCAGCCTTTTATTTGCATCATCAGCCTCTTCTCTTCCCTTAATTCCATTTATCACAATCATGTCCATTAGTGCTTATATTATTTATTAGTCTTAAGTGACATACAAATTAATTTAATATTATAAATAATTTGATTACTTTTTTATACAATTATGAATTTATATTGGACTATAGATAAATCTGCCAATCTTGATACCTAAATAAAAGGTGTCAATTATGAGAGGTACCTCCTCCTTTAACATCATACTAATAATAAGTGGGTGGATCTGTAGCCTATATGTCTAACATATCTACTTCAGTAATTGTGCCATGATATTTAGCTAATGGTTTAAAATTAACAAATAATATATGGTCCCAGCCTTATTCCATTAATCAATGGTAAGAATCCGGTCTGTTTTAATGTAAAAACTTTTATTGAGCTTCAAGACTTTTTTCTTCAGATATTTCATTGAATGTCCCATTATTTTTAGCTAAAAGGTAAAAAGAAAATAAAAACCTTATAATCAACAATTAACAAGCTGGGTAAAGTAAGATTTTTGTTTTTCTTTTCTGAGATAATTTTACTATGTATAAGACATTAGATGCATAAAAACTATAAAAGTCTAGATGAAAAATAATTTCATCATTATTAGTATTAAAAAGGCTCATTTGATTAAGGCAAAAATTGATAAATATATAATATACAAATAGTCAAAATAAGAGTCATAGATCACATGACCCTATCTCTTAAACTTGTAAGTTATAAACAATGAGGATTGCCAATTATTCTATAAGCTTTATGATAAATGCTTAGATAGAGCCAGCACATAAAATATCTTTGTCAGGAACCCCTTCCCAAACCTCTGACCATGATTTTGTGCTTTGACACTCCTATGATATGGCTGAAAATCTATTAGCCCCATATAGTTATTCAGTTGGATAGCTGGGTTTGAAGACATGTAGATGTCTAAAAATTTCAGATTTTCCACTCAATAGATAACTTTTAAATAAGTGCTTGGCTTTGGGTTGGCATTTTTAGATCTAGTGTCTGAACCTAGCCTGACACCTCTCTGAGGAGTGCCAAAGCATGAAACCATGGTCAGAGGTTTGGGAAGGGATTCCTGACAGAGATATTTTAAGTGCTGGCTCTGGCTAAGCATTTATCATAAAGCTTGTAAAGGAATTGGCCATTCTCATTGTTTATAACTTACAAGCTTAAGAGATAGGGTCATGTGATCTATGACTCATTTAACTATTTATAGTCTCTGCCACAAGTCTTATGCAATTTTATATTGCTAACTATATGGTATGGCTGAGGATCTATCAGCCCCATATAGCTATTTGAGTTGGATAGCTGGGTTTGAAGACATGTAGATGTCTGAAAATTTCAGATTTTCCACTCAATAGATAACTTTTAAATAAGTGCTTGGCTTTGGGTTGGCATTTTTAGGTCTAGTGTCTGAACCTAGCCTGACACCTCTCTGAGGAGTGCCAAAGCACAAAACCATGGTCAAAGGTTTGGGAAGAGGTTCCTGACAGAGATATTTATATAATATACAAGTATCATTATTTGTATATATTTACAACACACACGAATCTTTGTTAACCCTATCATTAAAGATATAAAAATAAATAATTGTTTTATATGTGAAGTCACAAATTAACCCCTTATAAATAAAACATTAAATTTTTTAATTTTACATATTTATTTTGAAAAATAAAGATTTTTTTTTTTTTTTTACGTAATGTGCTTAGGCTAGCTTTCAAATTATTTAAAATGCAAATTGCTTCACTAATGATATTCTGTAGTTATGCATGAGCTATAAACGTCAGCGCGATGTCTAATTTGGCTGCATGTATAAATGCTTGCTGCTTGATCTTTAGTGGCGGCACTGTGACGGAATGCAATCAAAATGATTATGTTTTCTAAATCTCACAATGATCCCATTTGATCTCTATTCTATTTATTTTATTGATGATTTAATTTTAAACGGTAATTAACAAATAAATGCCTTCAATTTTGAGATTTGCTAATAAACAACTTCTCATATAAGAATAATTATTTAATAAGCCTAACAATTTGAGAAAAAACGACTGATTTAAAAAAAATAATAATAATAAAAACTTTTTTATATAAATAATCAACTATATACTTTCGAGATAATAGAAGAATTTTTTAAAAGACATTCCAAATATTAAAAACTGCGATCAATAATGATGAAATGAATCATTCACTTGGTTATATTGTGTTTTTACTTTGCATTCATCAAAGTGCTATACTCGATATGTTTTCTACCAAAAGTCATGACCAACAAATAGTAAATTCTTACAATATAATTATATTTTCTTTTATATAAATTGGGGATAATTTATTATGACGTATCGAACTCTTGGGCAGAATTTTCTATTATTATATAATCAACTATAAACACGCTTCATACTTGTATATATATATGTGTGTGTGTGTGTACCATTGTAATAAAAATAATAAATATAACGGTAATTCACTATTATATACAATCTTTAATTAACCGAAAGCACTTCTGCGGATTGAAAAGACGGTATATAATAGTGAATTACCATTATATTTATTACAATAGTTTTTTAATTAACGGACATTTTAGGTGCATTATATTATATGTACAAATAGATCGAATTCTATATGGTAGAGTTTTCGGTACTTTTAGTTTATAAACAATAACCAAGAGTGACAAAATGCTTTTAATTTGAATTATGCAATGATTTAGAGCCGCTTCCCCGTAAGCTAGAATTAAATTTGAACCAAAGGCTTTATTACTGTGGGCACACTCTCGCTTTAGTTACACATATTTAAAAGAACATTCAAAATAAAATAAACATTTAATATTATTTTTGTTAATGCAACCTAAATCTCCAAAATTCTTAAATGCAAGAAAATTATTAATTTATTTAACAAAATCACTTTCCAACAGAAAATATTAAGTGTCTTTACTTAGCAAACACAAAAGTTTATCAAAATATTCTTCCATAGATTTCAGTCTTTTATCTACTTTATGGTTCCTATATTCTTCAGTAATTTTATAGAATTAAAATGCTAAAAATATATCTAAGTGCTGACATTGTTTTAACATTTCAAAAATGATCTTTCCTATAAATAAAAAAAAAGTCGTGTTAATAAGAATTTAAAAAGTCTGGAAACCTTATGACTGAAATCTTATCCTTATATTAGAATTTTTTATCTTATCCTTATATTATAAAACCATATATTCAACTTTCAGCTTACATACTAAGGATGGATCTATAAGCTGAAAACAATCTTAAACCATAATCTAATTTATCTTTTTTATATATCAAAATTTAGATCAAAATAATTCTTAAAAACAACTTACTTGAAAAGATAACTTGCCCTATTTGAGATTAACATTTTTGCACCAATATATTTTACTGCTGAATACTTTTTTTATAAGTCCGTTTGTTAAAAATGCTTACATTCATAAGAAATACTACTGATACATTCAAATCCATTCTTTTGTAATGGTTTTCTATTTTTCACATATTTTTCCAACAAATATTATAGAATATGATTGGCTTCACAGAAAATATATACATATAAAACTAATAAGCAGATTCAGATTTGTCACTAATTAGTCTCGTAGTAACTTAAATCTAAACTCAAATCAAAATCTTTTTTTATATGTTGAACTAAAAATTCTTATGTCAACCTTATACATATATAAACGGAGTGCTAAAATAAAATGTCACTTTATCTTGGTAAATTTTGATTTATGCTTGGTTAGAGAGTATTTTAAATATTTATTTTACTGTGATATGGATTTTAATCTCGAATGATATATATATATATGTAAAATAAAAATAAAATGTCCGTTAATTAAAACAAAAATTGTAATTACAATAAAAATAATAATAATACCGGTAACAAACTATTATAAACAATCCTTAAATTCGCCGAAGTACTTTCGGTTAATTTCTTGAACCTGCCTCAACTGCAAATTTAAGGATTGTTTATAATAGTTTGTTACCGTTATTATTATTATTTTTATTGTAATATATATATATAAAGTTTACAACATATCAAAGTTTATCATATTAAATAATGTCTTAAATAAATACATTAGGTTTGATATTATATAATAAATTATTTTAACAATTTGAGATGGTTCTACTAGTTTAAAGTTATCTTTAGACCATAAGAAAATATATAAACTGCATATTCTTCAGGCCATAAGAAAATATAGAAATTGCAAATATATATATATATATTTGCATATAAAGTTATCTTTAGACCATAAGAAAATATAGAAATTGCAAATATATATATATATATATAAAGGTCTAGAGATATAGTGGTTAGCACATTTATTAATTATAACCAGAAACCTGCTATAATCTGAATGATTATGGAACTTGACATTTTTTAGATAGCTGGATAAGAGCCAATCTAACTTACTAATCAGCCAAATATAAGTCAGATAATGGGTATTTAGTTATTTTTAGCTGGAAGATAAAACGAAAGAGAAAATCTATAAAAACCCTTACAAACTAATACTTAAATAATCAATCTAATAATCTTTGCCATACCTATGGTTATTTTGGAGAGAAATGCTGAAAAGGTTTCTGCTATTTACTTTTATTTAATCTGTATAAATATAATATAAAAAATTCTAAATATGTAAATACAATTAATATATTTTATAATTAAATGATATATACCCAAAATTTTAAGTTTACATTTTATAATAGTTGGGATCTTTCTGGAGGTCCATTGCATCTGCCATACAGGAAACTACCGGGCTATTGGAACCTGGAAAATTTATATAGTAGACAAATATGTACTACTAAGATCTAATTTTTACATATATATTTTATTACGACCATCAGCCCATGCCACTATCTCTAGGAGATGCAGAGATTTGTAATAAAACTTGCTTAAAAAAAAATTTTAATAAAAAAGATTTCAATAAAATAAAGAAATAAGCTACTGCCCAAAATAACACACACAAAAATAATTATTGATGCACATATATAAATATTTAAAATTGAGGAATAATTTAGATATTAATTTTAAATTTAAATTATTAATTTAGAAAGTCCACACAGATGGACATTTTAATAATATTTTACTTAAGAACATTGTGTGTAGATAGGCTACATAGATTTCTCAATTAAAAACTTTTCAAAACAGTCATTCAATCTCAGAGTAAAAGTTCGTAGCCAACCCAATACCTGCTTCCAGATATATAGATGCAACCAAAGCAATAAGAAGATGCTAACATAAAACCATGTTGTCAAAAATGTGCATCTGCAGCATGATATTATTTGAAGGACATGACCCTTGTCCAGTACAGGAATGTGGTGAAGGCATTATGTATATAATATTTGAGAGAAATGCTACATATGGGGGGTAAGCGGTCTATCTGCCAATTTATAGTCCCTATTCATATAGCTAAGGAAGTCAATGTTGCAGAAAATACATCTGCATACATTGCAACACAATGTCTATGCCTTTGGGTCATGCATTCAGTTGGGCTTTGCCCTGTATGCTAAACATGCTTCACATTACATTGATATAAAAACTCATATATCCCTCCACCAGCATCGACCTAACTATGAAACAAATAGCCTGAAATTAAAACCCTTTAAAATGAACATAAATGAATTTAAATATAAAGTTATTAATTGAACAATTGTTAAGAAAAATTTACAATAAAGTAAACCCAATGGCACTCATCATAAGGTGCTTTATTGACAACAACAACTTAAAATATATATAACAGTAAATATGTTTAGACACTCAGCCTGATGTGTTGTATTTACCAATATATATATATATATATATATATATATATATATATATATATATATATATATATATATATACATTTTCATGTATAAAAAAATATTAAAACATAATCAACATAATGAATCCATGCAGCTATCTACACCCAACTTAAAATTTAATACATTTTTTTGATTTCATTAGTAAATATTAATGAAGAAAATGGAACTAATTGAATTGGCAAGCATATATATATATATATATGAAAAACAAAAACAAGTTTTAATCACGTTAAAACCTGCTGACGCTTGTATTTATGATCAACAGATGGCATTTTTACCAAAAACACAATCAAGCATTTGTTTACATAAATGATCAAAGAGTCAGAATTAACTATCTCTTTTGTTTTAGCCCACTTTCAGATCAGCTGATTTCAAGCTATTTTGCTATCATCAGTGAAAGACAGAGCCAAGAAACTAGATCTAAAAACTGACTCCAAGTGTTTATGCACAGAGTTTCTATCAGTTTGCAAGCTTGAAATTTTTCAGACCGATAAAGTCTTCAAATTCAGCTTGTTTTGCTGAATTTGAAGACTTTATCGGTCTGAAAACTTTCATGCTTGCAAACTGATAGAAACTCTGTGCATAAACACTTGGAGTCAGTTTTTAGATCTAGTTTTCTTGGCTCTGTCTTTCACTGATGATAGCAAAATAGCTTGAAATCAGCTGATCTGAAAGTGGGCTAAAACGAAAGAGATAGTTAATTCTGACTCTTTGATCATTTATGTAAACAAATGCTTGATCGTGTTTTTGGTAAAAACGCCATCTGTTGATCATAAATACAAGCATCAGCAGGTTTTTAACGTGATTAAAACTTGTTTTTTGAACTTCATAAATCTACCTTTAAAGGTTTCCGCAATGATATAGATTGCAGAGACTTTGACTATGTGGAGAAGCTGAACTGAGATCAGACCCATATAGCTATCTAGCTTGTTTGGCTGAATTTGAAGACTTTATTGGTCTGAAAAATTTCATGCTTGCAAACTGATAGAAACTCTGTGCATAAACACTTGGAGTCAGTTTTTAGATCTAGTTTCTTGGCTCTGTCTTTCACTGATGATAGAAAAATAGCTTGAAATCAGCTGATCTGAAAGTGGGCTAAAATGAAAGAGATAGTTAATTCTGACTCTTTGATCGTTTATGTAAACAAACGCTTGATCGTGTTTTTGGTAAAAACGCCATCTGTTGATCATATATATATATATATTATAACCTACACTCCCAGCACAGCTCATATACATTACATGAGCGAAATGCCCAGGCGCCAGTTCTATTAATGAATAGAACAATATAATAAGATATATAATACAAAATTATTACTGAGACTCTATATTTAAGTTTATGTTCAGCTCAGCTCAGTGGGAGGCTATAGGGAGTTCATAAGATATATGATAATAAATGAATAAAAAAAGAAATATTACAAAACATTTAATATAATGTAAATTCCTTTGTTAATTAATTGTATGATAAAGAATCATAATGTTTAGTGGTACAGTCTATTAAAATATACTTTAAACTTAATTTCTTCCTTCATCCAAATATAACATTATATCAACTTGCTATAATTATAATACTAAACAATTCTATGACTTGGCACATCACAATCTAAACATTTACTTTAATGCCAATCAAGAAATAAACAATAAGATCTCAGGGAATTTAACAAACACAGTTGAATTAAATAAACTACATTGGCCCATAAGTTATAATTCTAAAGTATGATAAAAATGTAATGAAACAAATTGACTAATAATATTTTTACTGTGTTTCAATATTAAGATAATGACAGAAATAGGGTATTTTAATCTCACATCATCATCTAACAAATATATTAACTTGGCAACCTTTCTAATATGTTTATCCAGTGGCAATGTTCCTTATAATGTTTGGATTAAGAAAAACAACATTGTCAGACACCAGCAAATTTGATATTATAGTTATAAAACAATATATCTATTTTATAATAGATTTATGAAATGTGGAGATGTGGTAATGTAAAACACGAATGTATACAATAATAACTCACAACATAGTTTTAAGATTTTAAATAAATAAAACAAATCATTTATTACAATAAATAAATTTGGTTTAACATGATATTTACAATTGGACTACTTATTTTACAGATTTTTAAGTTATCAAATAAACTTTAAGCATCAGTTTGGGATTATCCCTATTATCAAAGCAAATTAACAACAAAACTTAAATATTCTGACTTCGAACACATGCTTTGCCTACATGTTTCATCTACATGACACAAAATAAACAACATGTTATATTATTAGCACAAAAAAATACTTTTGAGAGGATATTACTATTGATTAATAAAATAAATCAAATTAATTATATTTGGCTCTCAACAAAGCAACTTTCTCTAATTGACTAAATAATCACTTTCAATTACATATACCTTTCATGCATAGCAACAAAATCATGTTCATTCTGATGATTTGATGATTTATAACTTTTATTTAAATAAATACACTGTATGTTAAAATATTTATTTCCTGTTTTAATCTCAATAACTTTATACTTCTATTTAAATGAATGTAATGTATTTCAAAACATTTATTTCTCATTTTAATTTCAATAACTCTATACTTTATATACGCGATATTATTTATATTATGTGTGTGTGTGTGTCAAGCAACAATAGTAGAAAACAATCTTTTCCACAAACTATCCCTTCATCAAGAAAATATCATACAATTATTTTATTTCGTACAATGTCATAATTCATTAATAAAATAAGACAGTAATATTACATCAAGAATTAATTTAACAATTTATCTGGCCACATATTAATTAACACAGAGCTATATTTTCATGATTATGTAGACTATACATTATAAGTGAAATCTACATGAGGAGCAGATAAACTCTTACTGAACACTTCTACAATAATTCATCTGATTCTAAATACACTGTTGGTGGGAAACCTTTCCTCATCACCAAGAATCTAAAAAAAACGTCACCTAACTTCCTAAACATCATTTAATCATACTTCAACAATAACTTATCTACTTCTAAATACACTATTGGTGGGGACTTCTTCCTCATCACCAGGGCTCTAAAAAACATCACTTAACTTCAAAAAAAATATCATTTAATCATACACATATAATATAAACTAGGCTCTACTCATGGAAAATTATTAACATATACTAAATAAGCAAAATCGTTTATCCCTACAAACATTATAACACAATCAGATTTTTTTCCATTCTCAAAGCTTTTTTAAATATCAAACATTATAAATACATGCTGGCAGATAAATACATACAGATAACATACGAATCCATTCAATTCAGTAGAATATGACAGCAATCCGAAATTTATACATAAAATATTCACAAACTGAACTTTATCAAACAAATGTCATAATTGTGCAAAACAGACACACCCCCATGAATAAAAGTATATATAAAATTAACTCTAAATTACACATTATGCAGGCAACATGGTAATTAAATATTGCATTAAGGTATAAATTATCCAACTAAAAATTATATAACTAAGTTTGCAATACAAAAAAAAATACAAAAAAATTATATTGTGGATATTGGTATCTTGGAGAAAAACTACTGATAAACTACAGAAACATTAAAAGTCATAGAATTGGATTAAATAGCTTATAAAAAATTAAGATATATAAAAATATATATCATAGCCCTATTCTGCATATAAAAAGTTAAATATTTTTAATAATTATATGACTTCTATTACTAATACTTCTAGTAGTAATAATAATTGTAACAGTTTTACTTAAGTTGTTCTTTCATGATTATACTAATAATATACTCTGTTTTTATTACTTCAAACTTTTTCTATTTACATTTTGCTTTATAGTAAGCTTTCATTTTTATATGTACAAATTGCAGGAATTAATTTATTATAAATGTTCTGTCTTTCCCTATGGCATATTTGACTAATGTTTAGATTTCTAAAATACTTAATAAGGCTAAGTTGTAGCCAAAATATACGTAACATGAAATCTTAATCTGTTTTGTTTACTTTAGATATAATAATATTAAAATTTAAACCTGTATGAAAATTTAAATTTATCAAAACTGGATAAAAAAAATAATTTCTGACTGTTCCAGTTTTGGACCTATTTTTTATTGTAAAAATAATTTAAAAATAAAAAATGATAAAATCATTGGAAAATAATTATAAATAATAACTATTATCCAATTAATTTTTTTAATAAGATGCAAGCTTATTTTAAGAGTATATTAAGCACTTGATACTAAATAATGGTTTTAAAATTTATGAAACAGATTTAAAAATTAACATAGACATGACTAAAATTACAATCATAAAATTTTAAATAAAAACATGAAGATTCAAAGGTATTGTATATAGAAAACAAAGAAGAAATAAAAATAGATGGAATCAAAATTACTGAATATATAAATTTATGGTTGCACAAATACACAAGAGTTGATCAATGAAATGATAAATTCATAAATATGGATTTTGTAAATAACTGAAGTCAATAATATACAAGAAAACAAAATGAATAGAAAATAAGACAAAAGAAAAAACAAAGCAGAAAAGGTTGATTCCATTGAAAAAAATTTAGCTACATTTGAATGACAAATATTATCTTCTATGATAAATAGAGATATTTTTGACTAGGTACTGATTTAACCCTTGTAATCTAACAACAATTTTTAATATGTTAGAAAAAATAAGTTTCTTAACATCAATTCTAATCTTTTTTTTTTTTTCATATTTTGTTTAAAACAATATTATAATGTTTCCTATAAATATTCTTAATTAATTTCTTATCTAATTCTTTATCAGAATTGTATTCCTCTTATATTAATCGAAGCAAATTCTGTTAAAATTCCATTTTTTTTTCGAACAAATTTTATCAATTTTATATTTTCTAATATTTATTCTAATACATTTTTCATTAAGACTAGGCATTAAAATTATTTATTTATAATTAATTTTATGTAAAGAATTTATTTTGAAAAAAATAATTCAATTTATTCTAAAAATTGAAATTAAAAACCGGAATTCTTAGAAAAATAATGAAATTGCTCAACCCAGACTTTCGTGCCTCCATAAATCAAATCAAATAATAAAACAATTAAAATCACGTGCCCAATAAATAAATAAATCCCTTAAATTTTGCTCTTAATTTTAAAAGGAATGATTAAAATAATCTCAATATTAAAAATTAAAAATATAATAGCAATAAAAAATAATATAATAGGAAAAGGAAATCGTCTTCATCAACATAGTTTAAATCAGCACTCAACAAAAGGTAATTTTCCCCCGCTATTTTTCTTCTCTTTTCTGATTTAACAAAAATCAACTAACTATACTAAAACAAAAAATATTTTTCAAACTATCAATATCCCAACAATAATAATATTTTATAAGCCTCATCAATAAATTTAAATAAGTAAAAATAATTAACACCAGCAAAATGTCAATATCAACCTGATGCTTTAAATCCAAAATAATAAATTTTAGAATGATAGTATTTGGTCTGACACAAATAAACAACTAAAGAACTT